>JAUUEI010597207.1:0-11723 GCA_032274625.1 Depressigyra globulus
TTAAAGCTTGTTCTCATCTCTCTATCTTTTGGTGTTGTAGAAAGTGTTGCTATAGTATCAATAATCTGTTTATTTAAAGAGGTATAAAATTTAACAGCTTGTGCTGTTGTTGTCTCAAGAGCGTTGACTTTTAAACGCATCTCTTTTATAGAGTTTAGGTCAAACTTTCCCGTTATAAGAGGTAGTAAATCTTTATCAAATGTACTAAGAAAAGTCTTTAATTCTTTGATCTTTGTATCTGTGAGCTTTTGTTGATTTGGTAAAATAGTAGCAAATTTTGCACCATTTGAGCCTATATAACCCGCACTTGCTCCACGCTCTTTTTGAAGCTCATGTAGTACGCTACTCATCTTTACTGAAACTTGAAGTAAGTTTTCAGTTTGCCTGTTGTTGTCATAGTTTTGCCATGCATCGTAGGTTATCTTTGATGCAAAACCTACTATTATAATCAGTACGGATACACTCAAAAGAAACAGCTTTTTTTTGATAGTTAGATTTTTCATCGCTACAATCCTAGTTTTGTTTAAAACTACATCGGCATTTTGAGAATTTATTTTAGCCTCTGGATAACCATTCCTTGGAGGGTGGAGAATATTAATGTATAAATAATTATTATAATAGTAAATAAAAGACCAAACATATCTACCATAAAAGGTAAAAGTGGAAGCTTTATAGAACGAGCATATAAAAATGTAGCGATAAGTCCATCTTTTAATCCATGAGACTTCATATCTTCAAGTATGCCATACCATGCATACATAGGTCCATGGCTTAAAACCCCGCCAATAAGAGCATAAAAAACTCCTTTTGCTCCACTATCTTCCCCAACATGTTTTACGATGTCTTTTGGTTTTAAAAAGTAGTTTATAAGAGCCGATATAAGTATGATAAGGGGAAATATCGGAGCTATTTTTTTTAAAATCTCCCAACTTTTTTGAAGCGACAGCAGAGCAGAGGAGGTATCAAAAGTAAGTAACACAACATAAGCAAAGATAACAAATAGTAGAAACTTTACTCCTTTAAACTTCATGAGAAAGCCTTAACGGTTACAACTGTAAAGTAAGTTACTAAGATGGTACTTAAGAGTGTTAAGATGTTTCTATATATCGTAAACCTCACACCAAACACGCTACTTTCAGCAGGAAGTTGGATAAACCCAAGTGTTACCCATGATAAGATAAAAGCAGCTACACCATACTCAGAAACTCCTTGTTGTAAAAAACCTTCACCGATAACATAACTCATCATGCCATGACCTAGTGCGATAGCCCCTATAAAAGTACCAGCTAAGGTATCTAGTATATCACTTTTACCAAATAAAAAAGAGAAACTATCAGGGGTAACATAAGTTTGAAACAATCCTACAAGCAGTACAACAGCAACTATCATGGGCAACACAGAGATAAGAGAGAAGAGGGCTTTTTTTAAACTTGCTTTCATAAAGTATATTTTACCATTTTTGTGTATAATTTGAAAAACTTCAAGGAATACTCCATAAGCTTACAAGATAAAGAAGCCAAAAAGCTTTTAGCAAACAAAAATAGACTCCTTACTGAAGTTTACTTTGATTTGCAACGATACTATGAAAGTCGTTATGGTAGCGACACTGTAGTTCTTATGGAGATAGGTTCGTTTTTTGAGACTTATGAGGTAAACAACGAAAAAGAGCAGATTGGAAAAGCTAAAGAGATGAGTGAGCTTTTAAATATTCAGCTTACCCGTAAAAACAAATCTATCCTTGAAAATTCCCAACAAAACCCACTTTTAGCAGGGGTTCCGTCAGTTGCTCTTGAAAGACATCTAAACAGAATCATCCAGACTAAAAAATACACCATCGTGCTTGTCAAACAAAAAGGTGAACCACCACATGTGAGTCGTTATGTTTCAAACATCATAAGTCCAGGTACAAACTTTGACTATCTTCAAGAGTCTTGCGAAAACAATATCTCTTCGATTTTGATAGATGTAAATGCTGGAATTTATTCGCTTGGTTATGCCGCTATCGATGTTAGTACGGGTAAAACGATTATTCATGAGATACATGGAACAAGTGAAGATAAGACTTTTGCACTTGATGAGGTTTTTACTTTGCTTCAATCTTACCATACCTCAGAAGTAGTTTTGACTTTTGCAAACAACGATATAGATAGAGATTGGGTGTTAAACTATCTTGAAATCATGGGAAACTATCACTATAGTTTTAACAAGTGTCGCTTAAAGATAAACTACCAAAATGAACTTTTTAAAACCATCTACAGCATCAAATCTTTTCTCTCTCCTATCGAGTATCTTGACCTTGAAAGACACTCGTATGCTAGTGAGTCTTTGGCTATCTTGTGTGATTTTATCATCGAACATGACCCTACACTTATAGAGAAGATGGATAGACCAAAGTTTTTACATGGGAGTCACTTTTTATATCTTGGAAACAATGCCCTCGAACAGCTTGGTGTCATCTCTAGACACACCAACGATAAAACAGTTTTAAGTCTTATAGACCAGACTTCTACGGCTATCGGTAAGAGAATGTTAAAAGAGAGACTTTTAAACCCTATTTGTGATTTGAAGATTTTAAATGAACGGTTTGAATTGAGTGAAAAAATCATGCCTTATTTTAAACAGTTTGAAGTTCTTTTAAAACAGATTTATGACTTAGAGAGGATACTTCGCCGTATAAAACTTAAAAAGCTTCATCCGTTTGAACTTAGTTATCTTTTCACTTCGTTGGAGTCTGTTTTATCTATACTCAAAGAAGAAGAGGGTGCGGGATTGTCAAGTGAGAAAAACCTTATCTCTGAGAGTGAAGATTTTATTCAGACACTTTCAAATAGTTTTGACCTTGATATGTGTGCTAAAGTTTCTAAAAACCAGATAAGTGAAAACTTTTTCAAAGAGGGTATCTACCCTGCTATCGATTCACTAGAGAAAAAACAACGAATGCAACTGTACAAGATAGAGATGATTTGCTCATATATCAACGAAATGTTTGAAGGCAAAAACCAAGAGTTTGCAACTGTGGAGTTTTTAGATAGTGAAGGTTACTACATAGCCTTGACTAAAAATCGTTTTGCACTTATAGAAGAGCAACTTTTAAAAAGTTTTATCACTATTGATGGTGAACATCACTTTTTTAAAGAGTTTTCGATAAAAAAACTTAAAAATTCTGTTAAAATCTCATCTTCTTTGTTTGAAGAAATCTCCTCACTTTATATCGCTAACCAAGTCAAGATGATAGCCCTTGTCAAAAAAAGATATGATGAAAGTTTAGAAGATATAGAGCGACAATATGCCCTAACTTTAGAACAGGTTATATCGCACATAGGAACCCTAGATGTAGCCATCTCAAATGCCAAATGTGCCGAACTATATCGTTATACTAAGCCCCAGTTATGTGAAAAGTCAGATAAACCATTTTTTGAAGCAGAGGGTTTGAGACACCCTATCATAGAGTCAAGGGAAGAGAATGGTATCTATGTACCAAACGATATATATCTAGGAAGTGTTGAAAAAAACATCGAGCCAAATCACCCTATGTTTAGCGATGATGAGATTAGAGGTATACTTTTATATGGCATAAACTCTAGTGGAAAATCTTCACTTATGAAGAGTATCGGCATCAGTGTTGTTTTGGCTCAATCTGGATTTTTTGTACCAGCTTCAAAACTTAGATATACGATGTATGACAAGATATTTACCCGTATCGTTTCAGGAGACAACCTTTATAAAGGATTATCAACTTTTGCAGTAGAGATGTTGGAGTTAAAAAACATCTTTAACCGTACTACAAAACACTCTTTAGTTCTTGGAGATGAGATATGCCATGGTACAGAAACAGAGTCTGCCTTAGCCATCGTTGCAAGTGCCATAGCTAAGCTTCATAAGATGGAGTCATTTTTTATATTTGCCACGCATTTGCATCAGTTAACTTCACTAAAAGAGATACAAAAACTAAAAAACTTACTCTGTTTACATCTTGGCGTGCAGTACGATGAGTTAAACGATAAGCTAGAGTACAACCGAAAACTAGAGTCTGGAAGTGGTAGTTCTCTTTATGGTTTAGAGTTTGCAAAATCTCTTCATCTTGATAAGGCATTTATAGATGAAGCTTACACACTTCGTAAAAAACTAAGTGGAGATTTTAGTCAAGCAGAACTTCTAAAAAAACAGAAAAAAAGCAAATACAACAAAGGTGTATATCTAACCAAATGTGCCTTGTGCAACTCCCCAGTAGAAGATGTTCACCACATCAAAGCCCAATCAGTAGCAGACGAAGATGGAAACATAGACCACTTTCACAAAAACCACAAACACAACCTCATACCACTATGTAAAGAGCATCACAACAAGGTTCATGAGGGTAAGATAGTCATCAGTGGGTTTGTCATGAGTGAAGAGGGGTTGAAGCTTCACTATGACGAGAGGGAGTAGTTAAACTCCCTGTGTTTGTTAGTTAAATTCTGCTGATATGAAAGTATCGTTGTTTATCGTAACTGTTATCTCTGGGTTTGTATTTCCATTGCTCCATTTTATAAAACTATGACCTTCGTTAGGTATAGCTTTTAGAGTTACTTTTGCTCCGTTAAAATACTCTCCGTTAAAGTCTTCTGTTAGTTTTATCTCATCTATATAGATTTGTCCTTGTGTTGAGATAGTTGTTTGTAAAAAGTTACTACCTGATTTTCCAAAATAAGTACGCATGTATTCTCTTAAGTGTTCAGCTCGTGAGATACCATCTTCTGTTTTTGTAAAGTTGTCTATTTTGTTGTTCCATTTTAAAACGGAATACTCTTTTAGTCTTGGCTCATAAGGTATCCATCTAGCAAAATGTCTATCAATCTCAGGAACTAAAGATGCTTTTAGTCTATTTAGAAACTTATCTACCCTTGTTTGTTTAAATGTCAAGTTAAGATGGGTTGTAAATCTATCTACAAATTTATCAATAAAAGCCTGATTTTGTAGTAATCCTCTTAGTAGATGCTTCGCTTTTTTTGATCGTGCTGTATACTCTTCATCAAGTAAAAACTTAAAAGTATTGTCACTAAATGCTCTCATAGCCCCATATCCATCATCTGTATCATAAAGCATCCATCTCCATTTTCCGTTGACAGTGTTTTCTTTCCAATACTTTATATTTTTAACAGGCCAATCCCAGTTTCCTACAAAAATCTCTGTTATATGATAATTGATATACTCATCTAAGTCTATCTGTTTTATAACTTTGTTGTAGTTGCTCGTGTTGGATAAATCGTTATTTTTTACAAAGTTGATTAAGGCTTTATACTCTTTATCACTCCCTTTTAAAAGTTTCTCTCTCTCCCCTATCATGTCTATGTTATCTTTATCTACACCATGATTGGCTTTGATATAATCTTCATTTAACTTTTCTCTTATATTTAGCACGCCATAGTATTTGCCATTTATAAAAGCAACTACTGCTTGGTATGATTGATAATCTATATCCATGTTTTTTCTTACCAGCTCATGTGTTAATGCATCTCGCATAAGAAGTCGTACATCACCACCAGAAGTTCTCAAAAGAAAGCTTTTAATCTTTTTAATCTTTGGTTTATCTGGAAATAAAGGGTATTTTATAGATTTTGCTCCATACTTATTTTTGACAAATACAGAAAGTGATTTTTGAGCTTTTTTACGGCTACCTGCACCTGATATACGAATTCCTACATTTTCACTAAACTGGCTTTTCCCATCTTTTATATACTCGATACTAGCAGGACGAACCCAATCTTTTTCATAATTTGTATATATACCACTATCTCCATACATGTGCTTGTCATCGATAGTTAAAGAGACAACAGGCAATGTTATATCTTCATCAATAAGAAAAGTTTTGCTTTTAACATTGCTTGCAAGTTTACCAGTTTTATATGCTCTAGCTCTGATAGCTGTTGTTTTATTTATAGATATTGGTTTTGTATAAAGTGTAGCATTTTTAGTGGGGGTTGAACCATCTAGTGTGTAGTAGATAACGGCATCATTTTTCTGTGTAAGTTCTATACTTTGAGTTCCACTATAAAATCCACTAGCAAGTGAAAATTTTGGTTTTTTAGATCTCTTTAACTTACTATAAGTTTGAGAGTTAGCACTTTTAGGAGTTGGAGACATATATACGATAGTATCATTTTTTCTAGTACATGATATATCACCATCTTGTTTACCAAACTCTAGTAAGTCTATAATATTTCCACCTTTATCTGCTAGTGTTAAATTCTCTCCTTTTTGAGATAGTTTAAAGTTTGCATGTATAGCTTTTAAGTTACTATTTTTTCCATCTGTCCAGATTAGCAAATAACCATGAGAGTTTATCTTTGTGCCACTTGGAATTTTATATTTTTTAGGATTAGACTTGTCATCACTAAGATAAAACCCACCTATAGCAACAGTGTGATTTTTATTATTATAAAGTTCTATCCAATCTGAAAATTGTTTAAAATCAGGGTCTAGGTTGATGTTTGCATTTGCTGTTAGAACTTCATTGATAGTTATACCTGTGGTATTTATAGGAAGAGGTGTTTGGACGATAATGGGTTCAGGAGTTTTCTTTTTTTCACTAAGCGTAACCATCTCTTGTTCATCATTTTGTTTATCTATAGTTTTATGAAGTTGTGGCTTTGATACAGATTGTTTTATATTATTGGTTGTTTCTCCTCCGCATCCGATAAATAAAAAAGATAAGATTAAAAAATTTGATAGAACTAGATTTTTTCTACTAAAATTAAACATACAACATACTCCATTGATTTTATGAAATATAATGTAAGCAATTTTTATACCACTGAACTGCTAAAGAAGAAAAAAGCTTCTCTTCTTATAGCTTTTCTAGCTTTGATTGGATATAGCTTCTTCTCTTTTTGGCAAAGTTTTTAAGTGTTTTTACATGATTATCAAGCGAACCTCTATCTATATGCCAATCTCTTTTTTCTAAGTTCAAATACTCTCTTCTTTGGTCTACAATTTTATCGATTATAGAAAGCATGTTGCTTTGTAAAAATACACCATTTAGATGATGGTAAAATCTAGCTTTAAACTTTTGTTTAAAAGTTTTGTTTTTCAAAACTCCTTTAAAGAGAACACTTACAAAAGTACTTGTTTTAGTGGCATGTTTAAAGCTATCAAAGCTTGTTGCCATGAAGCCATTGTCAACATCATCGAGCATCCATCTCCATTTTGTACCCTCTTTTTTCTCTTTCCACATTCTTGTATTGTTATAAATCCAATCTTGGTTTCCACTATAAATCATAAAAACCATATAGTCTATAAAGTTATTTTCATCAATCATCTCAAATACTTCTCTATAGTTTGAAGTTTTAGATAAATCATGTTTTTTGATATAATCAAAAAGTTTATCAAAAGCTACTTTATCACCAAGTTTTATGGTATCACCATGCATAGTATGAGCGATAATGTCTATGTTCTTTTTATCAATAGTAGAATAGTTTGATTTAAGGTAGTTTTTACCCTTTTTTTCTCTGAAGTTATAGATACCCCAGTATGTACCATTCATAAACATTTGTACACTTTTGTAAGCTTGATAATCTATATCAAAATTACCGTCTTTGACAAAAGCAGCACCTAGTAAATCAGCTAATTGAAAGCCTGCTTGACCCGTTCTGAGTTTAAAATCTTTGACTTTGTTTATCGTTGGTTTATCATTGTAAAGTGGATAAGTTAGATATTTGTTTCCATATTTTTTATCTAAACTAAATGAAAATGATTTTTTTCTATTGTATTTAGAACATTGCCCTGATATAGATATATCTGAACCTATTTCAAATGCTTTTTGTCCATGTTCATCAAAGTACTCTATATGTGCAGGTCGTTCCCAATCTTGGTTAAAGTTTTTATAATCTTTTGGTTTATCGTTTGCATGTCTGTAACAATCTGTACCAGCTATACCATTTTTTCCATCTGTATATATGCCAATCGTATCATCATAAAGATAGGTATCATCTATAGAAAGAGAGACTACAGGAAGAGTAGTAGTGTGGTTTATGATATAGGTTGTAGTTGTTATCTCACTTGGTAGCTTGTTCTCTTCTATAGCTATGGCTTTAAAAACAGTTGTCTTACTAAGACTCAATGGATGGGTATATCTTTTTGATTTTTTGGTTGGAGTTGAACCATCTTTTGTGTAGTAAATAGTTTGACCAGTTTTAGGTAAGAAAGATATCGTTTTATTCCTATTGTAGAATCCACTTTTATCTGAAATTTTAGGTTTTTCAGTTTGTGTAACTTTTGTGTAAGATTGGGTATTTCTCTGATTTGGAGACGGGCTTAGGTAAACTTGTTTGTTATCTGCTTTAGTACAAGCTATATCTGCATGTTGTTTGGAAAATATCAACATATCTATCACAGTACCATCACTATCTGCTAAGGTTATATTTTCACCTTTTTGTGAGAGTTTAAAGTTTGCATGTATCGCTTTATCTTTCATATCTTTTCCATCTGCCCAAATTAATATATATTGATGTGCAGGTATCTTTGTTCTTTTTGGTATCTTGTACTTTGTGCTATTTGACTTATCATCACTAAGGTAAAAGCCACTTATATCAACAAGTTCATCCGTATGGTTATATAACTCTATCCAATCTGAAAATGCATAAAAATCAGGATCAAGATTTGTATGTGTATTGGCAGCAAGAACTTCATTGATAGTGATTCCTGTATTATTTGAAAATAAAGGAATCTTTATGTTGTTAACCTCACTTTTTGTAGTATCAGAAGGTGAGGTTCTTGGTGTTATTGTTTCTGTTTTTGAAGAGTTTAATATCTCTTCTCCACACCCTGTAAATATAGATGCCATGAAAGATAGGGTAAATATCGTTAATTTATTGATATGGTTAAACATATATAGCTTCCTTGAATTTTTTTTGTCTAAAAATATTGACTATTTAGAAAAATATAACTTTTAAAGTTAATAAAATTATAAATAGTAAAAATTAGTTTACAAAATAAAGTATAAAATTTAACTTAAAGTGTACAAGTAGTTAAGAATTAATTTTAAAATTGAGTAGTTTGGTAATAAACCCTCTATATAAAAGAGGGTTAGGTGAGTTAAAAGTCGTTTATATCTAAACTTGATTTTGCATAGTTTGAGACATTTGATTCAAAAAAGTTACTTTTTATATCGTTTATATTTAAGTGCTTAGTTACAAGTTGTTGAAGATAAGTTGTGCGACTTTTTGTGAAGATTGGGTCTAGTCCTATCTTTGTAAGTCTATCGTTTGCATAGTTGTGAACAGTTTGTTCCATCAGCTCTTCTGTTAGTCCCATGATTGGGTAGTTCTCAAGAAGGTATTTTCCATACTCTAACTCTATCTCTACTGCATTTTGTATCATCTCGTAAGATTTGTCTATAGTTTTTGTGGCTATTTTGTTCTCTTTTTGAATGGTTTTGAAAATGTTTGCAAACAGTGGTAAGTGTGTGTTTAACTCGTCTCTTGCGATAAACTGTATCATGTCTCTTGCTCCTGGAACTTTGTCGCCAAGTGTGTAGATATAGCCAAAACCTAAGAGAAAATAGACACCTTCTAAGTTTACACTAGCCATAGCAGACAGAAGCATCTCATCTACAGAAGTACCACCTATGTAACTTGCAAACTGCTCTGCAATTTTCATGTTTTTTCTATTTAGTGCTTCGTCGTGTTTGTAGAGATTGAAAACTTCTTCTGAGTTTCCACATGCATCTAGTAGTACAGCATAACTTTTTGAATGGTTAACTTCTTGCATGATTTGCAAGCTTAAAGTAGCTTTGACAAGACGGTTTGTTGCAAGTCTTCTAAAATCGCTCAAATACTCTTCTTGGGCACTATCGTTAAAACTAAGTTGGGCAAATGTTAGTTTATAGATAGCTTGTTCATTTTGTGTAAGATTTGCGAAGTTTTTCTTTTCACTGCTTGTGTTTACTTCTGAAGGAAACCAAGTGTTTGCATTCATAAGGTCATAGATGTTGCTGTCCCACTGGTACTTTGAACGGTTAAAATCCACAAAACCTGTAGGAGACCCACCAAATATCTTCTCATCGAGTATATCTTCACCTTCTGGGTTGTAGTAATGTTTTGAGTTCATATTTATCCTTCTGTTTTTTTCATAAAAAATCTATATCTATCTTTTGATGCTTTAACGATTGGCACGACATTGTATCTCTCAAAGATGTCATAACCTAGTTTGAGGTTTGTCCAAAAAGTATGCCATCTACTGCCACTATAACTATCTAAGTTTTCTTGAGTCATTTTAAAAGGAAATATATGAACAGCTACTTTGTTTTGTGTATTTCTCAAAGCCATATCTACTAAAGTATATATCTCATCTATCTGTCTGTTTCCCATCGCATAACACCCTGTAGAGCTACACTTCCCATGTATCATCAGGTAAGAGCCTGTTCGTTTTTGATACTTATCATAACGATTTGGAAAGCCGATATTTATCGCTAGGTGATAGTTACTGTTTGGTTTGAGACTTCTTTTGGTGAGGTAGTAAAACCCTTCAGGACTCTGCTTATCGCCTTGTTTGAGTTTTGGTCCTAACTCTCCTGAAAAAGCACAGATAGGAAATGTCTTATAGAGTCTAAACTTTTTCCCTGCCTTAATCCAAAGTTCAAGAATATTTTCTTCTTTAAATATCCGTATAAAAGTCTCATCACCAGCATGTACTCCAACTCTTCTTGCATGTTTTTTGATGCTTTCAGTGGCTATCTTAGGAACTGCTGGTTTGATTCTTTTTTGTTCTTGCTGTTTCATAGGTGCAGAACATGAAACCATGAACAAAAATGAAATTATTGGTAAAAGTATTTTTAAAAATTGCATATGCAATATTAGCAAATCATTTGATATAATAAACTGAAAGATAGCAAGTAAAATTTTTTAGATAAAGGCTGATAGTTATGGATGGATTTTTAGGAACAAGAGCAGATTTTATCGTTGATTTGGTTATCACAGTTTCTGGATTTTTGCCATTTTTACTGCTTTTTGCTTTTTATCTTGCAGCAAAAGGGGAGTTTGTAAAACACAAATATCTTCAAATTACACTTTTTACTGCCTTAACCCTGCTAGTTATAGCCTTAGAAGTTGATGTAAGATTTGGAGAGTTAGCTGCTATAAGTAAACAAAGCCCTTATGCTGGAACAGTAGAGTTGATGGTTGTTTTTTTGGTACACCTTTTCTTTGCTGTTAGCTCTTTTATCATGTGGTTGTGGCTTATCATAAAGTCAACAAAAAGATACCCCAAGCACTTTGAGTTTGACCATAAAAAATGGGGAAAACTACTCTTTTATGACATCATCATGATGGCTGTTACTGGTTGGATACTCTACTATCTAAGCTTTGCAGTCTGATTATTTCACAAATATTTGATACAATAAACCAAGATTTTATACAAAGGAAAAAAATTATGAAAATTAAAAGTATTTTACTAAGTGCAACTATTTTTGCATTTATTGGATGTGGAGGTACAGGTGCTGATACAAATCCAGAACTTGGTGGTAATCAACAAGGAGCTATGGGAAACTATAATAATACTTTTGGAAGTAAAAATATAGCAGGTATCTGGGATGTTTATAGTGTAAACAATAACTATGTAAATAGAAATCAACCAAGTGCAAGATTTGAACTTGATGGTTATGGCAAGTTATATAATGTTCCTGCAAATGGTGTCCAAAAAAAACAAGTTGCAACTTATAACTTGGTTTCTGATCAAGAGTTAAAAAT
>JAUUEI010597207.1:11823-22153 GCA_032274625.1 Depressigyra globulus
ACAACAACAGAAAATTCACAGAAAGATAAAGAAGGTAAGCCTATAGTTGGACCTTTGGTCAATCTTGCTGATTATCGTTATCCTGATGGTATAGTTGAAGATAAAAGCTTTATCTATGACAAGGTTTATAGTTATGCTCAAAACGATAAAAGTGTTTTCGATAAAGCTCCTGAGATTTTTCAGAAAAGTTTTACAAAACAAAAGATCAATGACATAACGAGGATAACAGAGTTTCGAGATAATAGATTAAGAAAGTACGAAGATATATCTTCAACTAAGATAACTATCTATGAGGGTAAAAAAACTCCTATAGATTTGCCATTACGAGTTGGGGTAAACAGTGTTATCTCAAAAACAGTGGAAAATAGAGTTGAAAAAGAGTGTACAGTTAAGTATCTTGGAGCAAAAGATTTACTTCCTGTGCTTCCTCTTTATGTGAAAAATAACTTAAAAGGTTATCTCAAAAAAGAGAACGATAGTTTTGTTTTAGAGCAGTTTAACTTTGCTTCAGTGATGCATGTTTATTGTTACGAGACAACTAACAACACAACTGATAGTTACTACTCTAAAAAGTACGGACGGGTTTTAGAGGTAAAAAAAGATATCAACAAAAACATGCTAAAAGTTGAAGTTGTCGATGTTTTGAGTGTGTTAAATTAAGGTAAAACTTCTACCTTAACTTTTCCACTCCAATCTTTTCCGCTTATATCATAAACACCATCTTTTAAAGGTACTACCAACAAAGCTTCTCCTAAACTAGAAGTGCTACTCTCATCTGTAGGTTCTGTAACCCCATAGACTACAAGTTTATCTATCTCAAAACCTTCTATCTTTAGAGTAAGTTCACTCTCATCAGCTAAAACATAGTTGTTAAAGATAGTCTGGTTTACACTTTTTGTTTCGTTTGTATTTTCATAAGTGATAAGGTTTAAAGTACCACCTTCTAAAGCTCTTTCACTTATATCATCATTTATGTTGTAAGTTTCATTTGCTTTTTGAGATACGACTTTGGTTTGAAAGACTAGCTCAGAGTTGTTGTTTAACTCATAGTTGTGTTCATGAAGGTCAAAAATCTCAGCTTCTGTTAGGGTGATCTTTACTCTTTTTTTATCTGGAGATAAAAATGTCGCAACACCAGCCCATGCACCTTTGTCATCTTCTATGCCTTTATGAGATACAAAATACTCTTCATATATCGGCTTATGATTTGGAGTTTTAGAAAAGATAGTATCTTGGACTAACTGCACACCATCGTTTGGTTTTAGTTTGTACTCTTTGGAGTTTGTTGAACTTATAAAACCTAGTTCTATATCGTTATAGTTTTGGTTTGTTGCTTCTGTACCACCAAGGTTTTGGTTTATCCAGTCATAAGTCATGTGTTTTGTGTCTATTGGCTGTTTTTGAAAGATATTTACAAGACTCATGAGTCCATCTTTACTAGCATAATAGTTTCCTCGTATAACTCCCTCTATCGAGAGCCAACTTTTTATCTTTTTGTTACTTGCTAAGTTTTCCAAATCTTTCTCGATAACCCATCTTGTAACAAGAGAACCCATACTTGCACTAACGATGTTTAACTTTTCTGCCTTGGTTTTATCTAAAACATGTTTTGCAAACTTTGCTATGATAGTCGCATATCTAGGAATTCCTTCTTTTGAGTTTACCTCATCTATATCTTGTTGTGAGTAGTATGAAGGAGCCTCATTTCCATAGTATGGAGTTATGGCTAAAACATTTGTATAGTTTTCATCATAGTTTTGTATAGTTGGTAAACCTGTAAACTCTACCATAGTATCTAGTATAGGATCGCTGTTTATGTTGCCATATATGCCATCTTTTTTGTAGCCATTTTTATCATAACCATGTACATAGATAGTAACTTGTTTTGGGTTGGTTTTTGTATCTGTTGTGCCTTTTGCTTGGAATGCATTGAGAGTTGTTTGTGTTTCTCTATCGGTGTTATCTCCACCACTTCCACATGCTGTAAAAAGTAATGTAAAAGTTAGTAGTAAAGTTTTTAGTATCATGATTTTTTCCTTAGTTTGGCTTGTTCTAGTTCCCAGTATTCCATGTCAAATATATCTTTTCTTTTTAGTGATCTCCACCCTCCAAGACTTTCAGCTCTTAGCATCGCTTTTATAGTATGAGAAACTATATCTTCTAAGATGATATTTTCCTTTTCATCTGTGCCAAATACTACAACACCTCTGTTTTTTATAACAGCATATCTTGGAGCAGTGTCGAGCATGATTTCATCTTTTGCATGTTCGTAAAAGTAGCTTTTATAACTATCTACAAATTCCGATAAGTTTTCATCAAAATCTCTATCGACTATCAAAGGAAAAGGTTTTGTTCGTATGACATGTTCGGGTGTTAGTGGACCTTTGTGGAGTATCTCTTGGATGTTTTTTAAAGTGCTAAAGTAGTAAGCTTTGTCTGTGTCTATCACTTTTGCGACTATATCTTTTTTTCTTAGTTGTGAGACTTTTTGGCTAAAGTGTGAGAGTTCATCGTTTGTGATAGGTTCTAGTGTTACAGTTGGTACTTTTACCTCATCTTCTGCTTTTGTGACTATCTCTATCATCTTTTCGTAAGCTTCTTTTGCATCATCGCTAAATGTAAAAACTCCATGATTTAAAAGTATCATGCCCTCAAGCTTACTCCAATCTACATCTTTAGTATCTTCATAAATCTTCTTAGCCAATATAAACCCAGGCATCACATAGTCTATGATAAGCATGTTTTCACCATAAAGTTTTTTGATACGCTCTTTTCCATCAGCTGTGTTTGTAAGTGTAACAACAGCATCAGCATGAGTGTGGTCTACATACTTAAAAGGTATGATAGCATGGAGTATGGCTTCAACCGATGGGTTAGGGGAGTTTTTGTCTACCATAGCTTTTTTTTGCTCTTCTACCATCTGTGTATCACTAAGAGCTTCTCTTGTTGCCATCTCTTTTAAAACATCCAAGTCAACTGCTGGAAAACCCTCTTTTTCTATGGTGTCAAGATTCCAGCCACTTCCTTTGACATACAAAAGGTTATCTATCTTTACAGAAGTATTTCCACCACCCCAAAGAACTAAATCTTGTGAAGAGCCTAAAAGTTTAGAGGTGTAAACTCTCATGCCTAAATCATCGTTTTGGTATTGTTTTGCTTTGGTATCGTTCCATAAGCTTTTCATGTTTGTCCTTTATTCGCTATTGTCCATAGTTGATGTGCAACCCTCATCGTATGGAAAGTCTATTTTTCCATCATTGTCGTTGTCTATGCCATCAAAACATTTGTATATTATACTATTATTTAAGCCATTTACATCAACAAAGAACTCTCCACCCTCTTCGATGCGTCTTTGGATGTTGTCTGCATTTCCACTATTTGCAAGAGCATTGTTGTTGATTATAATTTGTGGTGTGTAGCCCATCTGTACTAACTCTTTCATGTATGTTTTCTCTGCTTCTATCGTATCATAGTAACGATGTTGCATAAAAACTTGAACTTCAGCATTTGGGTTAAGGTACTGTGCCAAAAGAGGTGGTTTGTTGATACGGTTTTTCTCTTTGTCTAAACTTTTATGGGTAGGCTGTAAAAATATAGCACCTCGTGAGTGGTATATGTCATGGTTTATCTCGATAGAAAGTTTAGTATCTCCTAGCTGTGTTATCATCGTATCCAGCCATGTTAGAGCAGTTTTTTCTTCCATACGAACATAAGCATCTAATGCCAATCCGTCGGCATGGTTATCGATGGCACTTTGAAGATGAGTTTGTGCAAATGCTCTATGTTGTTGGTTGGAAAAGTCAAACGCTACATCTGTTGCTGGACTCCAGTTATCGTTGCTTATGATAACTCCATTTTCATCTACTGGCATCATCCCTGCGATACCCCACCAAAAGCTATACTTTAAACCTCCATCATGGAGGATTTGGAAAAATTGTGGGAGTTGATTTTGGTTGGGGTGTTTTTTTATAAATTCAAACGGCAGTTCATCGTTCATCGGATGTTCATCAGGAACTTGATACATACCTGAAAAACTACCTAGTAAAATCTTGGTGTATCCTTTTTGTAGCATGATGGTTTTTAGCCCATTTGCAACTTCTATAAGAGGTATACTAAAAGTCCCATTTATCTCTTTTCCAAAAGCATAGTTCCATGCTCTTGGATTGTTCGCATCGTTATCATTTGAGTGAAAAGCCCATATCGAAAAGAGAGTAGGAGATGTATCTTTTAAAATAGTTTTGATACCTGCTTTATAAAGATACTGCATATGATTTTTATAAGGATAGAGCGTTAAGATAGCATCTCTTTTTTCTGAAAATCTTATAGGAATGGTAAAGTTATAAGTTTTTTCTGTTGCTATATACATACCATCAAAGTGATAGTTATATCGCCAATCATCGTTATCTTTAAAGATTCGAGTATGTGGGTATAGTTTGTTGTAAGTAGCATGTTTTGAGATTATAGGCACAGCATTTGTATACTCTAAAAATGGATAGTTTAAAGAAGTCCCTATCGCAAAACTATCATCTCTTGCAACGATAACAGGAGCATAAAGTCCGTTAGTTTGTCCTCCATAAGTTGCACTGTCTTCGTATTGGTTACCATTGTAAATCCCTACATGTGAGCCTGTAAGATAAAAATTTTCACTTTTATGTAAGTTATCAGCCCATAGTCTCTCTTCAAAATAGAGCCTATAGTTATTTAAAATATCGAGTTTATCACTTTGGGCTAACTTGATACCAGAGAGTTGTAAATCAGGCAAAAGTTGAGGTTGGTCACTGTTGTTTGTGATAGTGTACTTTATATCCACACCACCTTGTTTTTGTACTATTTGATGTGTTATAGAAAGTTTGTTTTGTGCGTAATCTATGTAAAAGCTAGAAGCATCGGCATCTAGCAAAGTTTTGTTGTCATCTTTTCTTATGATTTTAACACTTTTTTTATCTTCACTTATGTTGATGTCTAATGTTTGGTTTTGGTAGATAAGAGCCATATCGTTTTCTAGTTTATCAGTCGCTCTAACTTCATAATTATATGTTGTACTTGGTAAAAGTTCAGTATCTATAAATGATGTTATATCTGGTAAAACAGTTGTTATAAGTTCACCATCTCTATAAACTTTAAAACCTTTTTCATCGTTTGCATTGTCTAGCCATGTAAGCTTTATAGATGTTGATGAAAGTGCCTCTAAAACGAGGTTTGTTGGGGCTGTGGGAGTGGCATATAAGTCCACCATAAATAGTAAAAATACAAATATTTTAAGTCTCATGTTAAAGTATTCATCCTCTTTGAAGTTATATAAATCATAGTAACATTCGTTAGCTTGATAAAATATAAAAAACTTATATTTTATAGTTATAGAAATCCATATAAATGTCGATATATAAATAAAACTATGGATATCTTAAATGACTAAGTTCACTTATCTTTTACTAGCATTATCGTTCTTTTTTGGCTGTGGTGGAGAAAGTGAGGATAATAAAAAGCAAAAAGAAAGTATCACTCCTTCTTCTATCGTTATCAATGAAATCATGACCAAAAACAACCATACGCTACTAGATGAAGACTTTTCAAAGTTTTCTGATTGGATAGAACTTTATAATATGACATCAGAACCTATAGACATCAGTGGTTACGCACTTAGTGATAGTTTAAAAACGGCAAAGTGGCTTATTCCTAATGGTACTATTTTAAAAAAGAAAGAGTACATGTTATTTTGGGCGGATAAGAAAGATAATACAAACCATACAAACTTTTCTCTCAAAAGTGGAGGGGGAGAAGTGGCTCTTTTTGATACAAATAAAAAGTTGATTAGTGGGTTTTCCTATCCAAAACAGTTGGCAAACATAACATATAACAAATTAGGCTACATGGATGCAACTCCGTGGTATGAAAATAAAAAAGCTATACAAAAACCACAACAGACACAAAAACCTAAGTTTTCTAAAAAAGACTTTTTTTACAGTGAACCCCAACAGATAGAACTTGATACACAAAATGACACAAACCTCTACTATACAACCGATGGCTCGATTCCTACTATAGACTCAGTACCATATACAGAAGCTTTTGAAGTTAACAAAACAACTACTTTAAGAGTTATCGCACAAAAAGAGGGTGAACTTATAAGTGATGTTGTGACAAAAACATACTTTATCGGTGAAGATATAACTTTGCCCGTTATCAGTTTAGTTACGGAAGATAAGTATCTTTTTGGTGACACAATGGGTATTTACACTATCGGAACAAATGGAACTCAAACACCAGGATGTTCTATAGGCCCTAAAGTGGCAAACTTTTATCAAGATTGGAAGCGACCAGCAAATATAGAGTTTTTTGATAAGCAAAAAAGACTTGGCTTTTCACAAGAGGTAGATATAAAGATAAGTGGAAGTTGCTCACGGGTATTGCCTCAAAAATCTTTAAGTATCACAGCGAAGAAAAAGTATGGAAAACAGAAAATCTCATATAAGCTTTTTGAAGATAAAGATATAACAGAATTTAAAAGTTTTAAACTTAGAAATAGTGGACAAGATTGGTCACAAACGATGTTAAAAGATATATTTTTGCAACAGATAGTGAAAGATGCTTTAGATATAGACTATCAAGCATATAAACCATGTGTAGTATTTATAAATGGTGCTTACTGGGGTATACACAATATCCGTGAAAAGAAAAATGAAGATTTCTTGGCAAATAACCATGAAGGTGTTGATGCTAAGAAAGTAGATATTTTAAACGATTTTAATGGTGTCAAAGAGGGAACAGATGAAGCATATAAAAAGATGATTGAGTTTGTTAAAAATTATGATTTATCTATAGATAAAAACTATGAAAAACTTAGCACGATGATGGATATGGAAAACTATATCGACTATATCATCGCAGAGACATACTTCGCAAATACTGACTGGCCTTATACAAACATACGATATTGGAGAGAAAAAGATGCAAGCCCAAAATGGAGATGGATGTTAGAAGACTTAGATATGGCTATGGGACAGTGGGGTGATGATATAAATGTTAACATGTTTGAGTTTATTACCCAAGTAAATAATTTAAGCGATAGAAATCCTCTTTGGTCGACATTGTTGTTTAGATCTTTAGTTTCAAATGATACTTTTAAAACTAGGTTTAAAGAGAAGTATACAACATATCTAAATACGACATTTAAAACAGATAGATTAAATACTATTTTAGATGGTTTAACAGAAGAGATTGAAGATGAGATACCAAAACATATAGAGAGATGGAAAGGGTATCAACCAAGTGTAGTTGGAGGAAGTTTTGGTAGTTGGCAATCAAAAATCACACACTTAAAAGATGTTATATCGACAAGAAACCAAACAGTTAAAGACGAGTTATCGGCTTTTTAAAAAATAAAAAACCAAATGCTAAAAATGCGATAATAGCAGAGCTTAAAAAGAGATATTCTCCATAAAAAGCTCCTGCTGTCAAGCTTCCTACAAAGCCTCCAAGTCCAAAACCAAAACCATAGTAAAACTGAGAAGCGAGTTTTTTATCTTTGTATAGTGTGTAAAGGTAGCTTAGTGTAGCTGTATGATAAAGAGCAAAGCTAAAGGCATGAAAACTTTGTGAAAGATAAGAGACAAATAAAGAGTCAGCAAATAGGTATAAAAGTAGCCATCTTAATGCTGTGATAAAGATAGCAAATTTCATAATTTTTAACAAGTCAAACTTGATGATATAAGCTTGATAGTAAAATAGAACTATCTCACATAAAACTCCAAATGCCCAAAGGTAACTTACTGTTTCAAGAGATATACCATGGTCTGTTTCATAAATCGTAAAAAAGCTATAAAAAGCCCCAAAACTTACCTGCATCAAAAAGATACTAACCCATAAAAAGAGTTTAGAAGATAGTGAAAAGCTACCATCATGTGCATCTTTTTTGTTATGAAAGTGTTCATCATCGTTTGAGATGATAAAAGCTAAAAAAGAACTCATTATAACAGCAACAGTGATAGTATGAAGCCCTATATCGTTACTAAAAAATCTTGCTAAAACTAGGGCTATGACGGTAAATCCGATAGAACCCCAAAGTCGAGATTTTCCATATCTCTCTTTTTCCAATACACTTAAAGCATATGTTTCCATGTATGGTAAAACTAAGCCAAAAGAGATACCAAAAAAGATATTTGTTATCGCAAAATATGTGAAATCATGTATGGTAAGATAAAGAAGAGGTATACAAAGAAGCATCATCATAAGTGTTACATGCAAAACTTTTTTAGTAAGGCTAAATAGTTTTAAAAAGAAAAATGGTGTTAAAAACCTCATCAAAGGAGGTATCGAAAAGATGATACCTATCTGTGTAGCACTATAGCCCGTGTTTTGCAGTATCTTGGGTAAAAATATAACCCAAACGCCTATGATAGAAAAGTAGAAAAAGAAAAAAGCAGAGATGTTAAAAAAGCGACTATTCATCAAGTAGCTTTTATGACAGAAGTACCACTTAGTAAGTCATGTATGCCTCGATAATCTTTTCTAAAGAAGCTGTAAAAAAGTCCTATAAAAGAGAAAAGAACTAGGTTAAAAAAGAAAAATCGAAGAGTTGCAAGTAGAATATTTGGTTTTTCCCCTGTACTGTTATTGATAACCTTTATATCATAAGCTTTCATACCAGGTGTTTGTCCCGATATAAAGTAAAAAAGTATGATGATGATACCAAGTGGTCCTAAGATATAAAGCCAGCCTAAAACCATGTTAGAGGCAAACTCTTCTCTTCCTCCAAAGATAGCATAGATAACAGCGTAAAATATAGGCATAGATAACAAAAAAGAGTCGGTTATAAAAGCTTTGATTTTATCGGTATTTGTAGCATAAGAAAAACGCTGTTTTGTGTTATCTTTTTGCTTTTGAGGTTTGATTTTGTTCTGTTTGACATCTCGCCATCTCATATTTTACTCTTTTGTCTGTTTTTTAGCCTGATTATATCAAAAAGATTTTTATTTTGCCGATGTTTCATAAAGAAGATAAATATAGGGAAATATAATGAAAAAAAAGATTTTGGCGATAGCCTCAACCATGTTTTTATCAAATTCGCTTTTTGCAAAAGCAGATATGAAGTTGGTAGAAGAGTATTTAAAAGTTTCAGGGGCAGGAGAAATCATCTTATCATTACCTTCACAGATAGAGAGAGGTTATCTTAAAAACAATAAACAAGGTATTGTTTTAAAAGAGAGTTTTGATGCTAAAGAAGCTATCAAGTATGTAAAGTTCAAACTTTCACAAGAGTTTACAAACATACTGTTAAAAAGAACTATCGCATACTATAAAAGCCCTCTTGGAGAGAAGTTTAAAAGTAGTGGTATCTCTTTATCAAACTATGATGAAAACCAGAAAAAAGATTTTTTTAAAAGTCTCAAAAAAAATCCACTAACTTTTGAACGCATCAATATAATCCATGCTTTTGTACAACAACTAGAACTAACACCAGTTGCTGTACATCTTATAGGGGAACTTTTAGGTTCTATAGATGCACAACTTATATCAAATCCAGATAGCGATAAAATCTTAAACTCTATCTCTGAACAGATACAAGATACCATGTTTGAAAATACTCTGTATGCCTACAAAGACTTGTCAAATGATGAGTTAAAATCCATGATGGACTTTTCATATACTAACGCAGGAAGATTTGAGCAGTTGATTCTATCAGGTGTTTTTAAACAACTGATACAAGAGTCATTTGCCCAAATCATAGATCAAAACAGACCTCAACTAGCAACAAATAGTGAGGGTGTAAAATAACACTGTTTGTATCGCTAACTTTTTTTCAAAACCGTTTCTGTTAGCTTTTCAAAGTACTCTTTTATCTCAGAGACTGCTTCTAAGGTAAGGTTTTGAACCTTTTGACTAGATTCACCAAAATCCTTGGTGATAGTTTTACCTTTTTTCTCCCAAAAATCCTCAGCTTCCATCTTTGCCAAATGAGCTCTAAGTTTTGCTATATCGAGCTCTTCACTAGCTTTTTTAGATACTTTTTGTGTAAACTCATCAACACTATGTTTGATGTTAGATAACTTATCATGAGCTTCCATGGCTCCTAGATGGGCTTGAAGATTTGCTTCATCGTTTTTTTTATCTAAATCTTTTGTAGCACTTTTTAGTTTTTCATTTACCCCTGAAAAGTTTTTTTTCATATCTTTCCAAAGCTCTTTAGCATCACCACTTAACTCATGTGTTAAACCCTCAACTGTATCTTGTAGCTTATCTATAGCTACACTTGATTTTTCCAAAATCTCTTGAAGTTCTTTATTCATGATTTGCTCCTTGTTTTTTGGTTTTGTTCTATTATAACATTTTT
>JAUUEI010597319.1:0-10391 GCA_032274625.1 Depressigyra globulus
CACACACACACACACACACACACACACACACACACACACATATATATATATATATATATATATATATATATATATATGTCATGCTTGTTTAAACAATGTATTAAATAATAATCTTTCATGTATTTTATCCATCGGAAACAAACCATTTATCGAGCAAATCGTTTAACTCTCGCCAGGTTGTGGATGATCAATGTTGGTTTGGTTTAGGCCTACATAAACATGTTCCTGGTCTCTGTTACCTGTTGAAAACAAATTGTGTTACCTTCATTATGTCGTTGATTGTGTACATTATCTAGAACATGTTTTTAAATAATGCAATTACATTTCTATTTCAATCATTACAGTTTATAGGCTTTTCATAATTCAGGTCATTAGTAACCATGTTCGTTCATTTCTCGTTGAACGTAAAATGTCGTCATTAGGGAACTTCAATTTAACAGTTGCGTTTACAAACTATATTTAGACTGGGGAATGCCGAGGATCCCAAGTCAGTAAAAATCAAAAGTATTAAACTAAAATTAATACAATTGTTTACTAAGAGGTAAATAAATAGTTAATACAATTTGTGTTTAAATAAAGATAATAAAGATAAACTTACTAAGATAAACGGCAACTTTCTTCTAGCTTACCTTATTAGTATTGCAACGTCAAACACTATGACGTCATTTAAATATATTTTTTCTTTAAAGTGACATTCTATCCTCTCCATTGCCTGACATAATTTACTAATACAAAATTCAGATAGTACTTTACGCGACCTAAATAGGTCAGCCACTTAATTTCAAATCGAACAGCGCGGTGTCATAATCATGGACAAAAGAGAACCAAGAGCTTGGTTTTAAGTGATTAAATAATATAGATATGCTAGGCAATGTTATTGTGCAATACGTTCACACAATAAATGAAAATAAAATATGAACTTGTTTGTGTAATTACTAAAACATATGTCCCAAATTTCATTAAAAATAATTATTTTTGATATGTTTTCAATTTATCGGGACATGAAAAAACCCCACAAAGCCAACATTCGCAAACTGTGAATCGCTCTTCAGTTTGAATAAACCGCTTAGCCTATTTAGGTCACACGAATTATAAACTGATATGCTGTGTTCCTTCTCATTTCGAGGAGAACCAACAACCTCAAACGTGCAAGTATATACTTTTTTAATTTGATGTTGCAGTTCACTATGTTTGGACATTAATGGCGATTATGCCAGCTTTAACGTACAACAGACACAAAAACGATTTAGCAAATGAAATATGGAATACCTGTGTCATAGGAAATCCAGACAGTGACGTATTAGTGCACAGGCCAACTAGGCTCAGGCCTAGGCCGCTAAACATTTTTTTTTCTTCTCCCTAACACTGTCTTTTTCTGATGACTACTATAGTCCATAATACACTAATTGGCCTAGCTATCTAGCTACAGCCAATATGGTATTACAAATGGTTTTGCGGGGTGGGTGGGTGGGTGTTTGTTTTGGGGTGGGGAGCAAAAATACCAGTGACGCCAAATATTCACATGCGTCTCTAAAATTCAGACTGTATTTATCGGTGTAGTGCTTTACATATAAAATACGATAATGTAAGGTATTGTTTCAAGACTATGGAAACAAAGTAGGGCTGGTGTTTATTTTGACGCTGAGAAAAGCGGAATTCTTGCTATGACGCAAGTCCATTTATATTATAAAATCAGGACTGGAGAGGACCGGTCATAAGTTTCGTCAATCGCAATAATTCTATCACTATTTGTATATTGTATTGGAAGACTGGTTCTACGGTGTTTTAGCTACACTGCCTTTGTTGATAATTCAGTAAAGCGATGGATCTCTTTCAATGCCACATTTCGTAAATGCGATATAGTTTGCATCAATGCTGTTTTTCAAACTACTGTAATATTATTTTAAGTGAGGTTTCCCATTTCCACCCACATCCATATCATGCTTTTCTAAACAGTTTACTAAATAATTATCTTTCCTGTATTTTATCCATCGGTAAGAAACCATTTGTCATGCAAATCGTTTAACTCTCACCCGGTCGTGCATGCTCACTGTTGGTTTGATGTACGCCTTCATAAATATGTTCCTGGTCTCTTTCACCTGTTAAAAACAATTCACAAATTGTGTTACATTAATTATGTCGTTGAGAGGTAAAGGATTGTGTGCACCTTATCTGTAACATGTTTTTAAATAATATAATTAAATTCTATTTCAATCATTACAGTTTAAAGGTTTTTCATTGGTCAGGCCATTATTACTAGTGGGGCGGCATAGCTCACGATATCAAAACAATTGTTCATTTTATTGATAAAAGCACCAAATTTGTCAGATATGTTGTTAGATATATTGGGAACGAAACTGGATATTGGGACATCACAAATTTGCACCTTGGTAGCCGTGGCGGCCATTTTTCAAGACTTCCTATCCCATTGGACTGATATGCAATATTGGGCATACTCTTGATCCTAGTAACCCGGGGAACCAAATAAATACTCATTCATAATTCTATGAACTTTTATAGAGTAATTAGTCTTTTCATTATATTATAATTTTACTGTATGGTGCTGTGAATACATAAAACAATAGTTCTTGCTAGTAGCACCACGAAGGCACTTGAACTCCTAACAAGGCGGTATCTGAGCTGTGTGAACTGTGACCAGCCTATCAAGGAAGATCACTGTTGGCTAGAAAATGTACTGAACATTCTTGCACTTGCATCTGATGATGAAGATAACTCTATGAATGAGATTGCGGACAGCATGTCCTGAGCTGCATTCCATGCAAGTCACTAGCCTGCTTGAAGAAATGTTATCTGCCCAAGTACCCTAATCCCCTTGTTTCACCAAAGTGCCTACACAGAGACAATGGTCAAACATTGATGGACGTAGTCAGAAAGGCTGTTCAACATCTGAGCCGTAGGCAGACACCAGTAGTAACGTTTTATCAACCTGTTTACGCCATTGTCTAGCAGATCGAGAGGAAGTGGCCGAGATGTATGGGGAAGACATATTTGTCATGTTTGGCGGTTTACATTCAGATATGGCCAGTCTAAGGAATCTGGTTGATTAGTTGCAAGGTAGTGGCTGGGTTGAAGCTCTGGTACAAGCGGATATCACAACTTCAGGTACTGCTGACTCTTTGCGTGCAGCACCTGTTGATCGTACCAGATCTGCCCACCAAGTCACATCGGCTACATTATACATCCTGCAGTATCGGGCTTATAATAATTGTAACACATATCGAGAACATGAGCCTTTGGGGTTTGACAAATGATGCTCAAAGAGTGAAGAAAACTGCCCTCAATTCCAGTACTGGGCAATAGTAATGGCACTAGAGTTGTCCTCCTTCAGCATGTACTGTGCACTTGATCATACCGACTATGCCTGCTGGATCCGTGTTCATCTCTATGGCATTACCAAACTACCAACAAGACACCCAGCTGTGGCCAAAAAACATTAATGCTGGTCATTTCACCATTCAGAAGACCTACCAGGTTTTCATAGTACTCCCACTCGTTTAAGCATATTATCAAAATTATGCTTAAAATCAAGAGTGATGGAGAGGCGTTAAGACTTATAGACAGTCCTATTACCCTATGGTGGTGGATGGTAGTCCTGAGGTTATGGCAAGTATTGGGGACTTTGAAGATGCATACCAGCTCATGGGTAGATGAGATGAGGTGCTCCACTATGACACATATTAGAAAAGGAGAGCAAAGACCTGCGTGTCCTTGGCAGCAAAACGATGGCGGATCCATTAACAGTGGAGACTGATAAGAAAGCACAGAACCGAACGGCAAAACTGATATAATCAAAATCGTATCTCCGCAAAATGTGACGTGAAAGGGTATGTTGGCAAGGTCGTGGTTGTGTCAGTGAGCTACCATCAAGTGCTTCGTCTATCAGATGACGGTCACTCCTAGGCGATCATTTAAAATATATTTCATGCTTTCTGTACCACATTTAGGAGGAATGCCTTTCCTGCCATAAATCTCCAAAGGATAGAGCTCGGTGTATATATACAGCTGTGATAACATGCATTTATCAATGATTACCTAAACAGTGATACTCTCAGGCGTTCATGATAGGTAAGGTTATCTTGCCTAAACAGTGGCACTCATCATAAGAAGTGCATACAGCTGTCAAGTCTTATTTGTTTTTGTTTTTATAAAAAGGTAATATGTACAATATTTTCATCAAAACGATGACAATTCAAAATAGTGTATTGCATCAGCCATTATGTTGGTCAGTGATGAGTCATATGGTGAAATAGCTTCAAAATGTCTACCATAAAACTTTTTGAAAGTATCCATTACTCCTTCAATGTTATAACGCTGACCAAACAACTTATCTATCAGAATATGTCGTCGTATGATGAACATGTCCTAAGGTATCTCGAAAGTTGCGAAATGTAAACACCAAATGCTGGTGCAAAATGATATAAAGGGAAAATTGACTATTGGAAAGTCGAAGGCATCCCTTTTATCACATATATTTGTATTAATCCCAGTATCGATTGGCTAACAACAGTTCCAAACATTCACAAATGAATCTCTTGTGGAGAGAATAAAGCCAATTGATAACACAATCCCCCATACTGGATTGAACCTGTTGGCTCATAACAAAGACAGCAAGTAAAGAGAAACAGCAGCTGACATCAGTGAACAGTGATGTTGAACTGTTCTCACGTCTCTGCATTAGCTGATGGAAACCTGGAAGACTTCTTTCAGCATGAGAACCAGACATGAACACCAGCGCTCTTCGTTGGAAGAAGATTATGACCTGGTACCACGAGTGACCTTCTGACCTGCCTGTTGGAAGAGTCTCCAGTTCAAACTAATGGCCTTGTTGCTACCTGTATAGTTCTGGAAGGAGCTAAAATGCCAGAAGATAGGTGGCAAGATATTTGATGAATATGCCCGATAATTATTTATCCCATATACCTCTTCTCAACAGTGCAGTATGTTATGTGTGGACACCATTTGGGGTACTTACAAAGTTGACTCCCTGAAAGGTACAAGAGTTAAGCGCAGGACTGGTGTAAAAAGACGTGTTGTTGGGAAGACAGGACACATTTCAGTTTCCTTCAGGCGTCCTGTAAGGACGGGGACGTTGTCCTCACAGATTGAAAGGGGGTATTCAGCACACAGCTACTGCATGGTCTCAACACCCTGTCACATGCAGCCAGGAAGAAGCTGATAGTCGTATGCTACATGTATCACACACTGCAGAGCATGACCATCACCAGATCCGCATTCGCGCGATTAACACTGATGGTGTGGTCTTGACTGCGTTTGCCATAAATCAACTACCAGCTGGATGTGAACTGTGAGTAGTATTCTAACTACCTGACACCCCCAATAGTTGCGAGCCTTAGTCCAGAGATGTTGTATAGCCATGCAATGTCCCATGCTATGACAAGCTGCAACATTGTATCCAAGGAAAGAAGACAGTATGGTCAACATGAATGTAATTGCCAGAAATGACAGATGCACTACTGATGCTGGCAAATGGACGTAAGGAGATCTCACATGATGCTATGCACATTATTGAGAGGTTCGTCACACTTTTTTTTGACATAACCTGCACAAAGTTGGATAACGCAAGAAGAAATCTCTTTCAACGAAGCAACTGAACTAAACAAATCCAGCCTACCTGAGCTGTTGTGTTGGCGCCGGTCCAGAGAGCAGTCTACCAGAGTGGTTATATTTGGGGTACACACAGCTACTGGACCATGTGCTGCCATCACCAACTGCCTGGGGTTGGGTGGAGAGAGAAGGGGTGTACACGTCTACATGAAGACGTTGCACAAGCATCAACATCCTACCTCAAGCTTATCTTTTGTGGCTGCAAGAGTGGTTGCATAAAGCGCTGCACGTCAGTGCACAGAACTCTGCTTTTGTGAGGGAGAATCTGTCAGCTGACTCTTAAGATTATTATTGCATGAAAAAACATTTCTCCGTACGAGGCAGTGTTGAAAGGGCATTTTTAAATAACTTATACATGTAAAGCATAGTTAATGGTTTCAGTACATTTTCTAGACATTGTTACATGGCCTATGTCAATATGTAACTGTACTCGATAGTGCTACGGTTTAATCTATAAACATAGAGACACATATCACCATTATGTTGCTTTTTCCCCATTTATTATTGATGTATATTGTATTAAACATATTTTTCAATGTAACTTGTATATAAGTAATATTTGTGGTGCAGAAAAAAAAAATGGAAATAGCAGCATGGGGTGGGTAAAGTGTTCTATGTCAGTAAACGCTGGAAGCCATTGGCAGCTATTTTGGAAATGGATGCCACGGTTACCAGAATGCCAATCTGCAATGGCCCAATATCGAGATTTCTTCTAGACATATCAGGCTATGTATGTACCAGATTTGGCACTTTTATCACAAAATGAACAATAGGTTAGTCATGCCGCCCCACTATTACGAGATTCGTTCATTTCTCGTTGAACGAAAACTCGTCGTCAGGGAACCTCAATTTAACAGTTGCGTTTACACACTGTATTAAACTAAGATTAATAAACTTATAATAATAATAATAATACTAAAATTAATGTTTTAATAAAGATATTTAAGATAAAATTATAAAGATAAACGGCAACTTTCTTCTAGCTGACCTTAATATTGCAACGTCAACAACTATGACGTCATTTTGAAAAATATTTGTTTCTTTAAAGTGACATTCTCTCGTTTTCCATTGTCTTCCAGAATGTGCTAATGCAAAATATAAACAGATCTTCACTTTTAATACACTTTCGATTCTTCCCAAACAACAGATATTCACGTGTCTTGTTTCGCTCGCCTCAATTTTTCATACGACTGTGCACAGGAGATCTCTCGTACCGTCCGCGATCTGCCAAACAGCGTCAAGTCATGTCAAGTCAAGTCAAATCAAATGGTTTAATGTCCACATTCAGAACCAAGCTGTTATAGCAGACGCCTCTCGCCGTCCCAAGTTGTGGTGTTGACCAGCCCCTGGGTCCGTGACAGGAAATAGTTGGGGTGGGTTTGAGAAAGTAGTCACGCCCACGGCTCCGAGGCTGAAGGAGCGGCGAAGCACGTCCGAGGGACTTATGCAGACTAGGCAAAGGAGGAGGTGGACGGTTTTGTCTTTCTCCATGGGGAGATCACGGCCTACATTTAAAGTTCGCTAGCGTTTAGTTCCGCTTCCAATAGATTTTTGTACGCTTTTAGAATCGTTGTCCGAAATTGAAAGATCCGAATTTTGCTATATCCGGAGTTATTTATGCTCTGTTGATGTTTGGGAGCAGTGTTGGCGGCAGTGGTGGCGGTGATGGTGGCGTAGGCGACGTTAATGGCGGCGTCTGGTGTTGATCCTTCTTGGGTCCAGGTGTTGTTGGAT
Organism: Depressigyra globulus; assembly: GCA_032274625.1. NCBI lineage: Eukaryota > Metazoa > Mollusca > Gastropoda > Neomphalida > Peltospiridae > Depressigyra > Depressigyra globulus. The sequence continues at coordinate 7,381 of JAUUEI010597319.1, forward strand.
GCAGTTGGATGCAGTTGTGAGAAGAAGCTCTTAAAAGGACTGACGCTTGTTGTTTAGGCTGCGCCCTGGGGAAAGTAAATAGCAATTGTGGTTTTGGTTTACTAAATCATCAAGGGCTTGTCCTACACCTATCCAACTACCCTTGTTAGGTGATGTCCAGTTTTCCTTTGTCTGGCATCACCCTGAAAGGGATCAGTTTTCGTTTGTCCAATCTCCTTCTAAATGGGCCATTAGTTTGGTGCGTTTCGGTGTTTTCGGGCTGTGCTATTTAGTGCATGTTAGTGACTATATGCTGTGCTTTTGTTACAAAGATCCGGTACAGTTTGGTGTGTTATAATGTTCTTATTGCAGTTACTTATTCTTCTACACTATCCCTCTTCGGGGCCACCTTTAATATTTTTCAACCCTTGATATGCCGCCAAGTGGGCATCACAGATTGACGGTCCATCAAGAGAGGAAATTATTTAATCCGACCTATCTGGTTAATTTCAGGAACAAGTGTTCCTATGTGTGTTTGCAAACAGCGTATAGTTCACGTGACTTAAATAGGTCAGCAACTTAATTTAAAATCGAACAGCTCGGTGTCATATAGACACATAGGCACATGAGAACATAGATATCGTTTTAAATGATTAAATAATAAAGATATTCTAGAAAATGTCCATTTAATATTGTTTAGCGTTATTGTGCAATACTTTCCCAAAATAAACAGAAATAAAATATGAACTTGTTTGTGTAATTTCTAAAAAAAAGTATGTCCCAAATTACATTAGATAATTATGTTTGATATCGGTTCATGTATTGGACTATGAAAAAAATTTTTTTTTTTAAATTGATAAAAAACATCCACAAACTGAATCGCTTATCGGTTTGAATAAACCGCTTAGCCTATTTAGTCACACACATTATAAAGTTCTGCTCTGTGTTTCTGCTCGATTCGAGGAGAACAAACCATCTCTTAATGTGCACGAATATATATATACATAAACGATTTAGGAAACGAAATATTGAATTACGGTGGCATGGGAAATTCAGACTGTATCTATCGGTGTAGTGCCTTCCATATAAAATACGATAATGTAAGATATTATTTCAAGACTATGAACACAAAGAAGGGTTTGTGTTTATTTTGACAATAAGAAAAGCGGAATTCTTGCTATGACGCAAGTCCATTTAAATTATAAAATCAGTACAGGACATGTTTCGTCAATTCCAATAATTCTATCTCTGTCTATTTGTATATTGTATTAGAAGACTGGTTCAAAGATTACCAAATTACCAAAGCTAGACCGCCTTTGTAGATAATTCGTTAAAGCGATGGATCACTTTCAAAACCACATTTCGTAAATGCGATACAGTTTTCATCAATGCTCTTTAGGAAATTACTGTTATTTTAGTTTAAGTGATGCTTGCCAATTCCACACACATCCATATCATGCTTTTCTAAACAGTTTACTGAATAATGATCTTTCCTTTAGTTTAGCGATCGGCAAGAAACCATTTATCGTGCAAATCGTTTTACTCTCACCAGATCGTGGAAGCTCACTGTTGGTTTGATGTATGCCTTCATAAACATGTTCCTGGTCTCTTTCACCTGTTGAAAACAATTTATAAATTGTGCTACCTTAATTATGTCGTCTACCTTATCTAAAACATGTTTATAAATAATATAATTAAATTTCTATTTCAATCATTACAGTTTAAATGCTTCTCATTGGTCAGGCCATTAACAGAGAGGTTCGTTCATTTCTCGTCGAATGAAAAATGTCGTCGTCAGGGATACTCAATTTAACAGTTGTGTTTACAAACTATATTTAGAGTGGGGAATGACGGGGATCGCAAGTCATTAAAAATAAACAGTATTGAACAACAATAATACAATTGTTTTCTAAGAGGAAATAAATATTTAATAAAATTGGTTATTTAATAAAGATAATAAAGATAAAATTACAATGATAAATGGCAACTTTCTTCTAGCTGACATTAATATTGCAACGTCAAAAACGATGACGTCATTTAAAAACATTCTTTAAAGTGACATTCTCTCCTCTCCATCTAACATAATTTACTAATGCAAAATACAAACAGAACGTCACGTTTACTAGACTCGCGAGTCTTCCCAAACAACCGATATTCACGAGAATATCTTGTTCTTGTTTCTTGGTTCTTGTATCGCTCGCCTTAATTTTATTCATACGACTGTGCACGGGTGATGACTCGTGCCACCCAGGTTCGAGACTGTGATCTGCCAAACAGGGTATAATCCACGTGACCTTAACAGATCAGCCACTTAAATTCAAGTCGGAGTGCGCCGCGTCATATAGTCAAAAGAGAACGTAGAAATTGGTTTTAAATGATTGAATAATAAATATATTCTAGAGAATGTCTCTTTAATATTGTTTAGCGTTAGTGTGCAAAAAACATGAAAAAACCCCACAAAGTCAACATCCGCAAACTCTCAATCGCTCTTCAGTTTGAATAAACCGCTTAGCCTATTTAGTCCACATGAAATATAAACTGTGGGCTGTGTTTTTGCACAATTGGAGAACAAACCATCTCAAATGTGCATGTATATACTTGGTCATTAATGGCACAACAGACACAAACATGATTTAGTAAACGAAATATTGAATAACTGTGTCATAGGAAATTGAGACTGTATTTATCGGTATAGTACCTTACATGTAAAACACGATAATGTAAGATATTGTTTTAAGGGTTTGTGTTTATTCTGACACTGAGAAAAGCGGAATTCTTGCTATGAAGCAATTCCATTTAAATTATAAATCCAGGACAGGACTGGAGATAAATTTCTTCAATTCCAATAATTCTGTCACTGTCTGCTTGTATTGTATTCGTAAATTGATTCAAACATTGCTTAATTAACAAAGCTACACCGCTTTTCTTGATAATTCAGTAAAGCGATGGATCTCTTTCAATGCCACATTTCGTAAGTGCGATACAGTTTGCATCAATGATGTTTCAGGGCCTTAGGGGCCGGGATGGGGGCG
>JAUUEI010597430.1:0-10388 GCA_032274625.1 Depressigyra globulus
CAGTGTATTGTATCAATAGCATCAATATTATATACAGACCATCAAATTGCCACCAGTGTATTGTATCAATAGAATCAGTATTATATACAGACCATCAACATGTCACCAGTGTATTGTATCAATAGCATCAATATTATATATAGACCATCAAAATGTCAACAGTGTATTGTATCAATAGAATCAATATTATATACAGACCATCAACATGTCACCAGTGTATTGTATCATTAGCATCAATATTATATACAGACCATCATCATTTCACCAGTGTATTGTATCAATAGAATCAATATTATATACAGACCATCAACATGTCACCAGTGTATTGTATCATTAGCATCAATATTATATACAGACCATCATCATTTCACCAGTGTATTGTATCAATAGCATCAATATTATATATAGACAATCAAAATGTCACCAGTGTATTGTATCAATAGCATCAATGTTATATACAGACCATCAACATGTCACCAGTGTATTGTATCGATAACATCACTATTATATACAAACCATCAAAATGTCACAAGTGTATTGTATCAATAGAATCAATATTATATACAGACCATCAACATGTCACCAGTGTATTGATTCAATAGCATCAATATTATATACAGACCATCAAATTGCCACCAGTGTATTGTATCAATAGAATCAATATTATATATAGACCATCATCATGTCACCAGTGTATTGTATCAATAACATCAATATTATATACAGACCATCAACATGTCACCAGTGTATTGTATCAATAGCATCAATATTATTTACAGACCATCATCATGTCACCAGTGTATTGTATCAATAAAATCAATATTATATATAGACCATCATCATGTCACCAGTGTATTGTATCAATAACATCAATATTATATACAGACCATCAACATGTCACCAGTGTATTGTATCAATAGCATCAATATTATTTACAGACCATCATCATGTCACCAGTGTATTGTATCAATAGCATCAATAGTATATACAGACCATCATGTCACCAGTGTATTGTATGAATAGAATCAATATTATATATAGACTATCATCATGTCACCAGTGTATTGTATCAATAGAATCAATATTATATAGACCATCAAAATGTCACTAGTGTGTTGTATCAACAGAATCAATATTATATACAGACCATCAACATGTCACCAGTGTATTGTATCAGTAGCATCAATATTATATATAGACCATGAAAATGTCACCAGTGTATTGTATCAATAGAATCAATATTAAATACAGACCATCAACACGTCACCAGTGTATTGCATCAGTAGCATCAATATTATATACAGACCATCAACATGTCATCAGGGTATTGTATTAAAAGAATCAATATTATATACAGACCATCAAAATGTCACCAGTGTATTGTATCAATAGAATCAATATTATATTCAGACCATTAAAATGTTACCAGTGTATTGTATCAATAGCATCAATATTATATACAGACCATCAAAATGTCACCAGGGTATTGTATTAAAAGAATCAATATTATATACAGACCATCAAAATGTCACCAGTGTATTATATCAATAGAATCAATGTTGTATATAGACCATCAACATGTCATCAGTGTATTGTATCAATTGCATCAATGTTATTATACAGACCATCAACATGTTAAGCCGTGTACTGAATCAATAGAATGAATATTATATACATATCATCACAATGTCACCAGTACAGTGTATTAACAGCATCTGTATTATATGTATGCCATCGATATGTCACCAGTGTATTCTATTAGTTGTTTCAAAAATAATGTACGATAAGATATTTTATCAGTATCAATGTTAAAAGTAAGCTAAAGCAGACTATGAAATGGTACCAGAATACTATTTTAAAAAGGCATATTAGTGATAACTAAGCTGATTTCTATCAAAACATATATCAGTTTGAGTCCTATAATATTAAAGCAATAAATGAGAGACCGCGATCACTGTGGCATCATTGTCCATTGTATAATAAACAGCAATGCCAAAAATATCCTCATCAAATGTCATCGGTACCACAAATATAGTAAGTTGTGATGCACCATTTCCATTTCCAACATAACAATGATAGAAATTCAAATATGTTTAACCAATCATACAAACAATCCCAGTTACCACGGACAGTAAAGTTTACCATCTTTATGTTAGCAGTTTTCCGTCCCAACGAGTGCCCCACGACTGGTATACCAAAGGCCGTGGTATGTATTTTCCTGTCTATGGGAAAATGCATATAAAAGACCCCTTGCTGCCTATCAGAAAGAGTAGCCTAAGTGGCGGCAGCGGGTTTCCTCTAAAAGACATGTCAGAATTATGATATGTTTGACGTCCAATAGTCGATGATTAAATAAAAATCAATGTGCTCGTGAGGCGCTGGTAAATAAAACAAAATTTACTTTTATGTTAGCAGATTTGATCACAGAGACAATCTCGAGATGCAGTTTTGATTGAGGTAACAGTTTTGTTGTTCAGATTATCAGGATTATCTGTGTCTCCTGTTTGGGAGACGATTACAGATTCCATGTACCCCGGGCTTGGGTAATACCGAGATAGCTCAACTGATAGCAAACGTGAAGCACGGGGCTGTCAGTTAGGCCCCATACCAATGGAAATACCGCAGCTTAACCACCCATCTCATCATCATCCATATATATTTGTGATATGGTTGTGTAAATATTTTATTTTTGGTTAAAGTATCAAAATGTGATCATCAGTAATAATGGCAATTATAAATGTCAACAACAAGGCATTATAGCCATAAACAATCTAAATGCTAGTATCAGTCTATCAGGTAGTTGTCAATATCTCATCCAAGTAGACTTTAATTTTAGATTCCATTTATAAAGCAGAAAACCCCTAATTTGTTCAAATATTATTATAAAAGCACACCTTCAACTATCCTCGCAATTGGATACTAGTATGAATGTCAGTAAATTAAATCAGCATAAACGGTCCAAGCAACAACAAAAAAGAAGCAATATTTATCCAGGTATGTACTGGAACTGTAATGTATCTTAGACTACAAGTACAATACAAGCATAGTTTCCAAGAACTTCTATCCAATATAGAGTATGCAAAGTATACAATACACCACAAGGAAAACATTCTTCCTGTAACAAAACAAAACACCCATGCTTCTGAGTGAAACAAGTGATAATCTACATCGCTTCCACTTATTACTGTCCGCTAACAAAACACAAATAAAAAATTCAGCATATAAATATATACGAAGGGCGATCAAAATGATATCAGTAAACACGGCAGTCAGTATTGATTAGACTATCATAGAGGTTTATTCAAATATAGTACAACTTAACTGCAGTTTTACAGTAATGATATATTTCACTTTATCATATATTTAGTGTTTCCAATGCATTCAAGTATGTGATATTAATCAGATCACACACTTCTCAGAATTTGATAACTATGTAAATTAATCAGATCAGGTCACTATGATTATAGACAAAGTAAACATACGAGTACTCAAATATAAAACGAATGCAGAGTTTTCTTTCGGCTAAACTGCAGAATTGTCGAATGCATTCATAGTTATTAAACAAAAACATTTCAATAGTAATTTTAGATTGTAAGTTGTTTAACGTTCTAAAAACAAAACCGTTCAGTTTTAGTGCGTTATATTTTATGAATATCCAAATGACGTCATTGACAAATTGACGTCATTCTCGTTTAATGGCTACATTTGATGGCTGCTTGGTATTATGATGTCTATAGAAAACTGTTTGTTTTAAGCTTGACATTATATGATAAAGAGATTATTAACCTCGTGTGTTTCGATATCGTCTATGTCCTGTATTAAGAATAATAAAAAAATAAATATTATACTCACTAGAAGCTCGTATAATATGATTTTTATTCTTAATACAGGTTATAGACTATATATCGAAACACACTCAGCTAATAATCTCTATTTACACTGATTATAGCTTGTATATCATTAAACGTAGGCCAAAAAGAAAGAAAAAAATTCCATCAGTGCAAATGTTACAGCTTGTTTTTTTTATCTGAATCACATAGACCAAGGCATTATGTACATGTTTAGCAATTTACCACTGTAAAGCAAACACGGCAATTAGCAACTAGAATCAATGCATGTATAATCTATATCAGCATTCAAGATAGTATATCCAACTATGAAACAAGAAATAGAAAACACTTCGAAGTTAATGTATACAACAGAACAACTCATCAATACAGCATCAATGTGGAATCGACTATCAATGTTCCTTCCACAAAGCAAATCCCAACTGATCAGTTTATACAGCAGGGTAGTTTTAAAATATAAGATTGTATTCACCAGCATTGAGTTATCAATATTAGGTTATGTACATAACCATTGAGTTATCAATATCAGGTTATATACATAACCATTGGGTTATCAATATCAGGTTATATACATAACCATTGAGTTATCAATATCAGGTTATATACATCAACATAAGTATGGAACACACTGACATTTTCCAGAAATAAAATGTTAAAGAGTTGTCAACATAAACCACATCAACTTACAGCAGCCTACCAAGGTTCAAAAGCATTGTGCATTAAAACAAATTCATACCAATCTCTCATTAAAAGCATTTAGTTCTTTATACCACTGGCAACTAAGCAAAGCAAAGCCCAAATAAAAATTAAACATTACATAAATAAACAAATAAATAAAATAAAAATGTCCCAAACCCTTAAACCAACAACTCACACATACCCCCCCCCCCCACCCCCCCCTACCCTCAACAATTTATATAACAATACAGTAGGTCATCAATACTAACTCATCAACAGCATCACTATAAGGGTCATTGTAAAGTATAAGATATAACATTTCAGCATCAGTACACAATTGAATTTGGGTCGAATATCAAAACAAAGGAGTGCATCAGGTCCATCACCAGGTGGAACATATCTTGTGTTCATTTATGAAAAGACAGATACAATAAGCCAAAAACAGTTTGTCAATATATATATCAGTACACCAACACGTCATCAACTTACATCATCTAGATTTCCGGTGTCTGTAATTTATCATCCAGTAATTACACTAGGTCAGGTCATGAACATGGTATGTCCAATAGTACAACAAACCCAAAAGTAACATTCACATTCATCTATACATTATATCAGGCCAGGAATATAACACCAAATGAGTAGGCCACAAGAGTCCAATTTTAAAACAAAACAATTCGTATGTATAGCAGGTAAACAGAACAATTCATATGTACAGTAGGTAAACTGAATAATTTGTATTTACTGACCACCAATAACATCAATAGTTTTTGTAACTACATGTAGCAACTCATCAACTGCTTAACTACACCAACCATCCTTCACCTCCTAAACAAAAGTTAAATATACTGTAAAACACCAATATGCTGTTAATATACATATCTCAGATAATACGTGTGTCCAGGACTACTTATAACAGACTTTAGTTGTTTTAGAGTATAAACAATGAACAAAATTATTTTATCAATATGCACCACGACAATAATATGTTAATTAGAATATACAGCGGACAATCATGTCATATATTAATAGAAATGGTTCCACTCTGTAGAACAAACTTATACAATTAATAAGTATCAACGTTTGTAACAATAGAGAACTTGAACATGTTAAAATGTTTGAATCAATGTATAAAAACACACAAATCAAAACCATGTACATCATCAGTTCATATTGGCAAAACAGAACACATGTGTAAAAAGCAAAACAAAGTCGGTTATAACTGATGAGCTCACCTGCAGATTTTACACATATTAATCAAACATCAGTATCTATCTGAAATCACCAACAGCAGTTTTCAGCATTCGGGTAATCATTAAAGAGTTAATGAGAAACAGGAAATGTAAACCAGTTGGCACTTCTGTATGTGAATTAGCTGTGATAGATTCTCCTTCAATATGCACATACAACATGACATAAAGTTAAAATTAGTTAATCATAGCATTAACGGGACTATCATCAAATTAGACATCTACATATTTAACCAACCAGTATGGCTAAGTGAAAATCAAACCAGTTTCACTGAATTCTGGAACAAGGTAGAAGCCAAAGTTTAACAGAACGCACGCAGATGATCCACTGAAAATAAAGAGAAATGTAATCAATAATTAATGACAGAGAATGACTATTTTCAATTAGATTTATTATTATTAACAACATAAAGAATGTAAACATACAGTGGGATGAAACTATACTAGGTTTGAAGCCAGTTAAATACATTTTGGACCAAGTATACCGTGTATACTTATGTTGCATTTTACATTTGCAGACGTTAATGCTGCGTTATTGTTGTTGATGGTGTTTTCTAGCAAAATTCGCCTTTGACAGCTAGAGTCCACCTACAAATATCTAAACAAGCTCTTGGTGATTTATCCAAATTACAAACACGTTAATGCTGGTTTTAATGATGCACATGAATTTTATTAACCAATCAAAATATGTGTTACAAGCAGGTTGAATTAAAATTTGAATTCACTTGTTCATAACTAACTACCAAATTATCCTAGGGATATGCAATTTGGATTATTTTGTTTAGCATATAATTCCACATCTGCTTATATATAGATAATATATGTTTTATTCACTCATTATAAAAGTCAAGGAAAATTGTTAAGGAAATGCTATTTTTCTCTATGTTTTCATGACGTATCTTGAAAAGTTTTCTACCATTTATCTCAAAGCACTTTCTGGCCATTTCCTTTTCTAAGCCATTTAGAGTAGTTTATTAGGCATCTATAAAATGGGTTATATCAAGTTCTTAGACAGTTTTTGCTATTAAGAAAACATATTTTATTTCGAAGGAGTTTATATGCATCTTTCAACGGTTTGCTGATATGGGTAAGATATGTGCTAAACAAAATGCTACAATTGCACTCTACATAAATGATCCAGAAATAGGCAGTTGAGTTCATATTGTAACCAGAACAGGTGTTCACATCTTTTCATATCGTCTCCACGAACTACCATCAAGTGCCTCGTCCATGGGAGGACTGCCACTCCAGGACGATCATGTACAATATATTTCATCCCTACTGCATCGCTTTTAGGAGGACTGCCACACCCACCAGATTTTGTAAATTTGCACATGGCAGCTCAACAGATACATACAGTTGTGATAGCATGCACTCATGAATCACTGCCTAAAGAGCAATATTAGGTGTTCGTAAAAGGTGAGTATATCCTGCACCACCGGTGCAGCTGTCATGAGCACAGTGTAATAACCTCAGAGTGTCAACCATAAAACGTTTTTGAAAGCTTTCAGGAGTCCTTGAATGTTATAAGCCTGATCAAACAACGTCTCTAACAGAATGATATGTCGTAGTTTAAAATATGGTGAACATGCTCTAAGGTATCAGAGAAGTTGCGAATCTTTGTTTCATTACCATTCGTCAATATGGGCAGCTTCGAACCAAGACGCTAGCAAAACACATCTTACAAATTTAACTTCCATTGTCCAAATACTCTGGCCTATCATCAGCTTTCAAAATGAAAATGTATGTCACCGAATGCTTTCAGCTTCGGTTATAACCCCAAATAAAAACACATAGACAACTATAGTAGCATATGGGGCTATACCATAATACCTTATCCTTGAAATAAACCCCAGAATTAGAGTGGTAAAGCAGCTATTTTCAGAGATAACACAAAGCATCTGTGGAGACCCAGGTCTGCAGTAAAAATTGCAGTCGTAATTTTAGTATCAACCCGAACATGTTTCATGCACCACAGAAACTGGTATACATTTACGTGAATTTACTGGCCAGAGAAAACAACACAATATAGCATCAAGTCCACTCACATTTATCACCAATGGTACACACAGCCGTTATAAATCCGCTATTGAAACATGGGTGCACTTCGAACTCTGACTTCGGCCAGATACTATTTGGTGTACTGCTACCATAAAGCAGATGTGCATCCACATTGGGTTTTGTTTAGACACCAATGGAAATACTGTACTTGCTAGTTCAGCGGTTCATTATCAACAGGATTGTTCCAATTGGATTTTATCATTTCGATGATCGGTTTAATGAAAACTCTGTAGATCAGTATAACATAGATTTGGACTATTCAAAGAGATAAGTTCCAATTGTTTTGATAAATCTTCTACTAAATGGTCGGTCACCAGTCAAATAGGACGAGATATCATAAAGTGCAATTCTAAATACCATTGTTGCCCAAATGTCTAAATGTCCTTAGTAATTTGTGCATAGTTGAAAGGACAATATCTGAAATAGTTTAGTTTGTATATTATTTAATACTAAGGGAATAGGATATAAACATGTGGGAACATTACTTGTTCATCGTACAGCCCTAAAACAAATGGTCAGAATGGTGTGTGAGTTGATATTGTTTCGAATCTGTACACATATTTTTAAGTCTTCTGAAAGGATAAATGGTGTTTCTAAAGAAAGAAAAATGTTTTTTTTTTAACAACCGACTCAACACATTTTATTTAGAATTATATGGCTTTAAGAATATTGTTGCTGACAGCAACGATAAATCCAGAGAAAATCTGCTGCTAGCATTCAATGGACTACACCTTTTGATTAGCAGCAACACAATTTCGTATATTTACTTTCCCCTTAAATAAGATGTTAGTTCTTGAGAATCCACATGTGACTAATACCACTTGTTTTGATAACTTTTGGCAATAAAAGGAAAGTCCATCCTTGATAGTAGTAAGGATAATGGTTAGTTTTTGAGACAAGGATTTGGTGGTGCATTTGCTGGACCACGCAATATATCTGTCATTGTACAGATTCTTATTAAGTTATGGAATCCGGTACAGAAGAGGAATGGACATGTCTTCTGATTTTAGATTTAAGCCAAACTTGCGAAGAACAGATGCATAGTTTTTGACATATTTCATCCTCCGACAACATAATGGCCTTATATGTAGCACTAGTTGAATTTGTGTCAATCCCAAGTTCCTTTAGGAGACAATTAATGTAATGGTGCTTACATATGATGATTATGTTATTAGAGGTTTTGTCAGTGGCTACTATCACAAACTGTTCATGTAGGGCAGCCAGACTTTTTATCACAAGTGCTCTAGAGGCATCATTAAAAAAACAAAAACTAGTTTTTTTTAATCACAGATGGTTGTGACAAAAAGGGCTTACTGACGTAATTTGTTTTCTTTTGCAGTTTATGCATTCGCCAAATGACAATATCGAGTATTGACTTGACCTATTCAGAAAGGCATTCAACAGGTCCACTCTCACATTTGACCCATTTTTAGCATATTCCTCAACAGCATCCATAATGATTTTAAAATTACAGTTCCAAGTGATATTTATTATGTTTGCGATATTTAGGACCATACTTGAATGACTGCCGAAGGTTGGGGTTGTTGATTATTGTGAGGTCACCTGTTTTAACATGTCCAGCTGGTTGGTAGCAGAACTATGAACTTTAACAGCCACAGGCGTTTTCGGCAACTGATTATTTCTTAGTATGTTACCAAGATTGATTAAATCAATACCCTTGTTCGCATATTCCAAACTCAAGAACACCCTTTTCCCCCTGTTACTGTGGAGTCTGATCAAGATAAAAAAGTTTGACAATGAAACGTAAAACAAAAATAGAAAATAACTAAACAACAAAACTGATATATCTGCAGGGGATCAAACTGTTCATAGCCTATCAGTGTTTTGGGATGAAATTTGTTTGGGCAAATGGAAAAATATATAGGACAAGTGGAAATATTATTGTACTGTTTTACAAAAATGTTGAACCCCTGCTCTGTATAAATTAGAGCTGAAGAGATATTTTGGCAAGATATGAATGTTTCATTGAGATCATCAACAAGGACCAGACCTCCATCCCGGAGAAAGAAAGTTATCTTATAGACGAGCAACAGATAGTGGTTAACTAAACTAATGATGACATTGTCAAAATACTTTTGCCTTTTGCAGAGATCATTTTGAAAGTGATAGAGATTTTTTTATTCAGATTTATACCATAGATATGTTAAAATACATACACACTGGAAATCTTTATCCTTCACTTTTTCCTGAATTTCTGTGCTACTTTTCGTTTTTGAACTTTGCGTTGCTTGACAGAGTGATACGACAGAGTACCACTTGTTTTATCCTGCTTTCGTTTCTCCTGCAATTTCCAACAAAACAAAAACAAACAAAGTATAGTATTTAGGATTGAAAATAATAGCCAGTAAATAGTCTTATTCAACTTACTGTGCTAGCACAACAAAACTGCTATACAACCTGAGTCAAAAATATCACACTGCAGAATTGCCTGCTCCTGCCGGATATGCGTAGCGCTATCCCTGCACGGGCCTAGTATACCTCATTCTCAATTCTGCAGTCCACTAGGTCACACGTGTAGTTTTGCGCTCTA
>JAUUEI010597873.1:0-10370 GCA_032274625.1 Depressigyra globulus
TCAATTTTTGAATAGGAGTAATATGACCGATATTCTTCTGAAGATGCTCACGTCATTTTATGAGAGACTCTAGCTTGGTTTGTGTGTTGGCGAGATCGGGAATAGGGTGTATATTTCCTGGTAGATAGACCTGCACATTACTGGCCATGATAAAGATTTCCTGCTTGATTGTCGTTCTTTCAATATTCTATTGGAACGCCAACCTGCATGCGAGTGAACAGGCGTTGCACGCGCTGGTCATTGGAAATAGTGATTATTCAAACGCACAACGTTTGGAGAATGCAAGCAGGGATGCCCACGCTATTGCGGAAAAGTTGCGCACGCTGGGATTCACTGTACTGGAGCGACATGACCAATCCCGCTCCGGGATGCGTAAAACCCTACGGAAATTTCATACTCGTCTGCAACGTGCTGATAATGCTGTCGCACTGCTTTTTTTTGCAGGACATGGTATCCAGCGGCGAGGAGAGAATTTTCTGATTCCTATTGATGCTGATATTAGCAAAGAATATGAGATTGAAGACGCAGCGTTGAATCTTGGGACGGTTCTATCTTCGTTGGGTGACACTAAGCCTCGTTTGAGTATTGTCATGCTGGATGCTTGTCGAAACAACCCCTATGAAAGACGCATTCGTGGTGTTTCTCGTGGCCTAAATTTTAAGGGGGAGGGGCTGGCTGCGGTGGATAGTGTTCAGGGAATGATTCTCTCTTATGCCACTGAGCCAGGTAGTGTAGCGGTAGATGGTTCCACTGGTCACAGTCCCTATACCGCAGCGATTTTAAGTCATATTGATACTCCAAATCTGAGCATTCAGGATATGCTTAATCAGGTTGGTCTTTCGGTAATATCTGCGACACACGGCGAGCAAAAGCCCTGGGTATCAAGCTCACCCGCCCCCCGTTTTTGCTTTGCCGGTTGTGATGCGGGATTACGACCTCAGCTTGCTTCACCCGCCACTGTCGAAGCGCCACCAGGGAATACCGTAATTGCAGCTATTCAGTCTGCTTTCCAGGCGCAATCCATGCAAGGCATTAAACAGCATGTCCGACTGACTACAGAACAAGAGCAGCAAGTCAGTAAATTGTTTGAAATATACCCCGTGATCACTTTACAACCGACCCAAGTTTCGCGTTCACTGATCCTGTCGGGGAAAGGAAAAACCCTGGATATGGTGGTTTCAGAAGCGATTAACGAAGAAGGGAATCGGGTTCTACCCTCTCCTAAATGGAAGCACCTGACGTTTGATTTACTTTAGAGGACGCTTATTGAAACGCCTTGTGGTTTTATGGATGATTGGTTTGCTACCGCTTGCGAGTGTAATACGCCCCGTTGTGCTTTGTGCCGCGGACTTGTCAGCCCCAATAGTGCGATTGTCACTCGATCTGGAATCTCATGAGGAGGGTATACCGATACCTGTTACAGCTACGGTTATAGATAATCAGTACTTGAAACAGGTGGTATTGCGCTTTCGGTTGTCTGGGTCTTCCGACGAATTCTTCTTTATTCCAATGAAAAAGGATGCTGCTTCCCAGCTATATACTACGTCTATTCCTGCAAACAAGGTTATGGCTCCAGGTGTGGAGTATTTTGTCGAAGCAAGCGATGCTGAAGGGAATATTTCCCAGCAGCCCTTTCCCAGTCATCCGCACACCGTCATGATTAAGAATACGCGCAGCGTGACAACAGCCCACAAAAAAATAAACTGGTGGTGGGTGCTTGCCGGGGTTGTTGCCGTTGGGGCAGTGGCGGGCGCTGATAGCGATAGTGATTCTCCGAGTAATGCGGTGAATGGAGAGCCTTCCGAAGGGCTAACGGTTGTGGCACCGGTACCTTAAGGCAATGAGGGACACTATCATACTGGCGATATGGGTCGGATTATTTGCAGCAAGTCTCGCCGGCTGTGGTGTTGAGCCGGAGATATCTCCTTCTGAGTCAGGCAGTTCGATTGCGCTCCCAAAGGGGCTCGACCCCCGCAAACTACCGTCTGGAGTAACGGCAATGGCAATCATTCCAGAGCTGGGTGCGAAGGTGACTCTTGTAATGAATAACGAAAAGGCAATTGGTTCATTTTCAGCTCTTCCCGCTGGAAAATATACCGTTATTGTCAGGTTTTCCTCAAATGGTTTTATCCTTGCCCAATCCGAACAACACATCGACTATCACGGTTCGTCCCAGATTATTGATTTTAGCGGAGTGGAATATGAGTATCCTGATGATGACGGGGATAAATATTCTAACCTGACAGAGCTTCTTATGCAGAAAAATCCGGCCGAGAAAAGCGATAAACCGGTGCCTCGACGTGTATTTATTACCTCCGTCGAAGGACCAGCCGATCTTTCTAAATGGAGCGATGCAGGAGGGAAGCAGGGAATTCTGGCTGGTGATGCTATTTGTCAGGCGCGTGCCGATTCCGCGGGTTTAAATGCCACCTTTCGCGCCTGGTTGTCCGATGATAATAATGATGCCTACTGCCGAGTTGCAGGCTTGAGCGGTAAAAAAGGAAGTGAAACCTGTAAAACTGAGAGCGTTGATTCTGGGCTTTACGTTCGCACGGATGACTTTCCGTTTGCCAAGAGTTTAGGTCAGCTTATTGAGGGTGAGGTGCTGAGTGCGATCCAGTTTGATGAAGCTGCGCAGGATCTGACTAGGGTGTCTTTGTCTGTATGGACGGGCACTGCTCCAGACGGAGCATTAAATACATCGAGTGAGAGCAATCGTTGCGATAATTGGGCGTCAGATGACAGCAATAAAACTATCGTGAATGGAAAGGGTCACAAAACCGCTTTAAGGTGGACAAGTGCTCAGGTGACGCGCTGTGGAGACTCTTCAAGTCTTTACTGTTTCCAAGTTTCTACAGGCGACTCGGTAGATCCTCTATTTAAACTAAAAAATGCAAAGAAAGTTTTTGTTACCTCAAGCACAGGTAGCGGTGATCTTTCCAGTTGGGCAAGTGCCAATGGTCAATCTGGAGTCCTTGCCGGGGAACAGATTTGCCAAACCCTGGCTAGCAAAGCAGGATTTAAAAATGCGGATAGATTTTCCCCATGGCTGTCAGACTCTACTGATGTGGCTATCAACCGGCTTCAGGGTGAGGGCCCCTGGGCCAGGCCAGACGGTCTGGTGATTGCTACCGACAAAGCAGATCTTTTGGACGGTAATCTTATGACCTCTATTGTGCAGACGGAGCAAGGAAATTATATTTCAGACGATGTATGGACAGGTACCAACCCTTCAGGGCGCTGCAAAGATTGCGTATTAATGACATGCGACAACTGGATCAGTGCATCCCCAGACCAGTCAGCAATTTTGGGTAGAACTCACGATACAAACAATGAATGGACAGATACTGGAATAACTAGAGCGTGTGACAAGGAACGCCGCTTGTATTGTTTTGAGGGAGGATGATTGATTGCGACAAAGGAGAGCCATTTGCCCTCCTCTGCCATTGCTAGAGTACTAATACGAAGGTAACTAAGGTGCTTTATTGGGTATGAGTAAGCGAGGGTTTGTTCCCGTAGCATTCTTTAAGGAAGCTGCCCAAGCGGCCATCCATGGTTTCAGCGAATTAGTAGGGGATAACATCAGGTACTTTCCGTTGGCTGGCTTACCAGAATATGTCCAGCTCCACAGTTTATTGTGAAAAATACCGTCTGATTTAGCTTCATCAAGTGTACAGCCGTTGGCATCTGCACAATTATTGGGGGCCGTTGCAACATCGGTAACAATACGTACTTCACTGAGTTTACTCTCAGGGAATAGATACGGATTGCCAAGCAGATTCCATTCTAGTTTAGCGCCCTTTGCAGCGATAGGTATTTCAAAGCAGCCTTTGCGCGACATGCAAGCCTGCGAATTGGAAGAGACTAAATTAGGTGTGTCCAGACTGCCTTCGGGCATATCCACCGTTGCATTCTTAGTTGTTGTAAGTATCCAGTAGCCTTTTCCTTGCCCAAGTACAGTGGATAGCCCCTCTTTCTTATAGGCAGATGGGTTGCTCCCATTATCATAACTGTAGACTACCCAATGGGTATCGTATTCACCCAGACCATCATCACCAAAAATATCTTGCACGGTATTTTTGTTAGAAGGTGGCATACAAGGCAGGCTGATCATTGTCCACTGATCTGGAGTCAGCCCAAAATTGCTCTGGCAACTACCTCCAGCCATAGCAGTTAAGGCTTTATCGATGTCGATTCGCTTTCTAGTCACACCGCCAACAGTTATGTCTTTGCCCGTAGATTTAAAGGCCATTTCAATTTCATCGACCGTTGCACTGGGATTGCTTTCTTTCATGACAGCCCAGGCTCCAGCGACATGTGGGGCGGCTTCTGACGTCCCTGATACGCCATTGCCGAATCTACCTAGTGTTAAGCCTCCGCCCGCTTTAGCGGTCACAATATTTACGCCTGGTGCCCACAGATCTAGTAGTTTTCCACTGTTACTACCACAGTTTCTTCTTTCAAGGCCCATGAAAGCGTTCGTATTCGGGTCAGTTTTAATTTGTAAAGCGGGCGAAGTGTGCCTTAAATTTTTTCCATTATTGGGGTCAAATTGTAAAGTATGATTGCAGAAATCATATTTTTTATCGTTATCATCGACAGCACCCACCGCAATGGCTTCATCAATACAGGCCCAGGCATTTACACCATCTTCGGCATCGTTGTTGCCCGTGGCAGCAATTGTCGCAACTCCTCTTTCTTTGAGCAGTTTAATCCAAGGTCTTATTACAGAGGAATAACTTCTAACTTTTGGAAAACTCTTGCTATTGTTGTCCATAGCGTTATTGCATTCTGCTTCAGAATTAAATGTATGATTTTCTCTATTTTCTGAAGCATCTAAGCCATTTAGACTAAGATTAACTGCCGCAATTTTTACACCTTCCCCTGCTAAATTGTAGACCTTCTCCAAACCTTTCATAACATCTGACGTAAAAGCAGTAACGCCAATAGTATCATCCGATTTGTCGTCTGGTGTGCTATTGTCACTGACTACCGCTGTAAATACTTGAATTGCAATTATTTTCGCATCTCTTGCAACTCCTTGCATGTTTCCAAAGTTACCGGCAGCAATGCCTGCCAGGGTCGTACCATGGCCACATCCTGTTCCGGTGGGTTCATTATTCTTAACGCCAAGGTTGGGGAGGGTATTCCTTAGCATTGTTAACTGATCAGTACAATCGACACCTGAACCAGGGCCTTCTAATGCAGGAATTGATGACTCTTTCTGATTAGCGTTACCCGCGCTACCAGGACACAATGAGTAATAATTATTAAAATACTTTAGGTTGGAATCAGGGTTTACAATAGTACCCGATGAGTAGCATGCCTCTCTGATCACCCGTCCTTGGAAAGCAGAATGGTTTATATCAACCCCTGTATCTAAAATAGCAACAGCCCAATTTTTGCCAGAATAATCTGAGGTCTTATAGGATGAAAATATCTTTGGAACTGATTCACCCAAAGATCCCTGCAGAAGAGTATCTTCGCTGATGGAAGCAACGCTAGAATCATGTGCCAGCGACGTTAAACCCGTTTTAGTAACGGATAAAGCAAGTTGTGGCGTAAAACGATACTTAGTAACTTCAAGGGGCTTCCCTTTATGTTCATGCAAGCGCTTCAGTACTTTATCTTGCACCTTGCTGATTGATGCGAGGCGATTCTTGTTGCTCAATTTTTTGGTAGAATCCATAGAAAGATCGCCCACCTCTTTTAGATTAACAATGACCTTTATTCGCCCTTCTGCTTTAGCTTTAGATAATAACTCATTGGATACGGTCACTAGTTCAGTATTATTAGCATAAGCGCTATATTGAAAAATACATAAGCTGATTAGTATGTAATTTTTGATCGAAAAAATAGATCGGTAACGGCACATGTTTTTTAGTACTAACATAATCTTACATCTCCTTTTTTGCAGGCACCACCTTGCAATTACACAATTAATGATTTTAATTTGGTTAACACCACACTAGCAGATGATGGCTTTCAACTGTCCTGTTCAAAAGAACAGTTTTAATCGAAGATATGTCTGTATGTCCATCAGGCGATGGTTATAGAACTCATTTCGTGCCCTATTTATCCATCGTTTAAGTGTTATTGCGCCATACCACAGAGCGAATAGGCAGATACTAATCGCCTAATGACTTGTTTTTATGGATATATTTTAACATTGCGATAACGTAAGAAAAAAAGACACCTTTATTACAACTTTCGCCTTACTCCTGCGTTATACCTGGTACCCAGGTCGTCGAGATAGTGACTAGGCAAGGCGTGTGTTCTAGATACCGCTCGCGCTATCTAGGGCATCTCTATATTAGCTTTGTCTGAAAGTACTAAAGATGGGGCCGTCTGTTGAGGCTGCTGTTTAACTGATACGACAGACCTACCGGGAATATATAATTCTAGGAAGATATTCAATGAGCATTAACTGCAACAGTGGTTTGACTGAATCTATACCCAATCTTAATAAATATATTAAAAAACTCTCTATGGTTGACTCAAAAACAGGAATTTCGAATATATGTTCTAAGATAGCACAGGATTTTGAGGTTTCTTTTTTTTCATGTGGGTTCAATTGTTCGGTAGACTTTCATGAAGCGAGTTATCTATTGCTCTCTAACGGTGATCGTTCTTGGTTAAAAGAATATTCAAATTTTAGGTATCAAAGAGTTGATCCTAGAATAAGAGAGTGTGAAGCGACAAAGCTGCCTATTTTATGGAATATAGATAACAGCTATTTACATGATCTTCCCAAAGAATCAAAGGAAATGATGTCAAACGCTTATGATCATAATATACGATCCGGTATCTCTATTCCTTTTTATTTTCCACTCAGTATCAGTGGTTTACTTACCTTAGGACTGAATGCAGATCTACATATAGGCGAGAAAAGTCTTAAACACCTTCAAATAGTAACGCCCTATATAAGCTATTTAGGAAGTTATGTGAATCAGGCGATAATTAGAATACTAAACCTGGAAAAGGATCATCAAAAAGAGGCTTTGACACCTCGTGAAAAAGAGTGTCTGTGTTGGCTGGCCGATGGTAAAACAGCCAGTGAAACAGCCTCAAACCTGTTTATTTCGGAAAGCACGGTTAAGTTCCATTGCAAGAACTCAATGAGGAAGCTCAGAGCAAAAAACACATCTCAAGCAGTTGCAACTGCCATTATCATGGGATATATCAGGCCATTTTCAGGCCATAAATAAAGTAACTAAAGAGAGTAAACGTATTATTTTATGGTTCTTTATCTCCTGTATCACAATATATCAGTGCTATATGCGATACCCAACTTAATATCTTCAGGCATATACGTATATTGCAGTGTTTATGCCTGAGGCTATAAATAATACGGTTAGTCAATATGGCTAATGTAAGCACACCAAGCCTGATGAATAAACCAGGCTTTGGTATGATCCTGCTACAACAAAACAACTATGTCGCATTTATGGACAAGGTAGGATCGCCGCTAATGTGCCAAATACCTTCTGATTGGGATCTGATTCGCCGCTATCTAGATCATGCTGATGAGCGTGCTTTTGAACGGCTCATGAGGCGTCATTACGATAGCGTATATCATCGTTTACTCAGCCACTGCAAACATCCACAAGATGCTGAGGATATGACGCAGCAGCTATGGGTTCGAGTGGTCAATAATCTAGCCAGTTATGCAGACGATGGTAGGTTCTCTTCATTTTTGATGCGTGCCACCAGCAATATACTCACGGATTATTGGCGTCGTAAAGGCGTTAAAGACCAGGTCATTCAACAAGTCTTTTCCGATGAAGATACTGATGCCTTTGAAATGGCTCCTGACCAGAGCATCGGGGTTAGCACATGGTATGAGGTACAGGATCAGGTTTCCTACCTCATTCGCAAACTGATTCCTGAGCTTGCGTGTGAGCAACGGCTCGCCTTTTTATTAATGCATGAATCAGAGCATTGGGAAGAAAAACGTCGCCTTGGATGGCAGCATTTAGCTGACTTGAATGGCATGGATGCTCAAGAGGCCTGGAGCCGGTTTGAGGCTTTTCGAAATCAATTACTTCAACAGATCAATGGTCATTCAAAAGGGGAACCTGACTGCGATAGTTTATTGATTTTTCTTATCTGGACACAGTCTCAGCGTTTGGAAAAACGACAGTCGTTTACTTGGGATTATTTTGCGGACGTTCTGAGTGTTTCCGTCAATACCTTAAAAGGACGCTACCGCACGGCACTAAAAAAACTCGCACAGGAGCTAAAAGATGCACAGTGATACGAGTAACGATGCAGGTCAGGATAACGTGAAAGAACTCTTCCGGCTCTTTCAGCAACAACGGGAGCAAGCACCGCAGGAAAGGCAGCAGGCAATCATGGATAAACTCCATCCGACTAAAATTACACCGCCTGTCAATGCTGAAACAGAAGACGAGCAGGCGGTCGTTGATCAGTACCGCAGATTTATGCGTGAGCGTGATGGAGGCAAAGAAGACATTATTGCGCAGTTGACCGCTTATGCTAAATCAATGCTTGAGGCCGACATGGTGGAACAAAATATGGTGGCTAAACCTGTGGTTTTACAGAGCACGCTCACTCGTCTAATCCAGTGGCCTGGCGATGTGTTGAAACGTGTTGTCGAGGGATTCTCCAGGATTTTAATGGGAAGGTTAGGGCCGTGGCAGCTTCTGCTGCCTGCGTTGGCGATGGTTGCTGTTATTCTATGGTTGACGCCGATAATGGAGCACAAAGCTGACGACTCACCAACCCTTGCCTGGAACGATTCCTTGCCTGTCGCCGTGGCTAATAATGCGCAAGGCATTCTGAATAAGTTGCGGCCAGAGGCGCAGCCTACGCTTGGGTTTACGCAGTATAAAGGAGCCTTATCGGCGGGGTTTGAACTGGGACAGACAATAGCCTATATCGACTTGGCCTTAGTTGCTCAGAGTGAAGTACATCTTTCCACCATGGTAAAGCGTGCAGACAATCTGGCGAATGACCTTGGTTTGCAATCGTTAAATTTGCAAAAAGACACCGATTCCCTGGGCGGCATGGCCCAGCATTGGTTTGATTCAAGTAATGAATTGGCGATGTATTATCAGTTGGGCTACTGGATGGAATCCACTCAGTTTGCCTTGCTGTTAACTGGACACATCGAAACCCTTGCGTCGATAGTTGAACAACTTACAAAGCTTAAAGAACATCGTCCACAGTGGGAAGAAAAGCTGACAATATACCCAGCGCAACTCCGGCAACTTCATCAACTGGCTAACCTGAAGGCATCCTCGCTGCAAACACGTTACGGTCGCCAGATGTTTTCTCGACAGTTAGAACGCACGATTGCGGTGTTCAAAAATTTGTAGCCGGATGAGTCTGCTGAAGTTAATGTTGTTACGATTGCTGGCGTGTTGGCTGTTAATTAATGCTGCCGTTGTGGTGGCTGATGATCCTAGAGCCCACGCAACTTACTATATCGAAGTATTTGGCGAAGTTGATGCCGGGGATGATTCTAACGTTCGTCGTGCCCATCAAGTGTTTGAGCAGGTGCGTAATGTCGCAGAAGACCCTATCGGTTTTACCCCGGCTTTGAAAGTCATTAACAGTGACAGGCAACCCTGGGCGTTAGCCTTGCCGGATGGTTATGTCATTCTCTCAAAAGGTGCGCTGGATATCTGCTATGACGGCAGTGGGATAGAGCAGGGTAATGCACGTTTGGCATTTGTTTTGGGGCACGAACTGGCACATCTGGTATCACGAGATTTCTGGCATAGAAAAGTATTCCTGAGTTTATCTGGAACGTCGCAGAGCGAACAGCTTAGTGGTGTTAAAGGTATCGTGGCAGATAACTTTTTTGATGAGACTAAAGCGACTAAAACGGCGAATAGTCAAGCGATTAAAAGAAAAGAACTGCATGCCGATGATGCGGGGTTTTTGTATGCCTCTCTTGCAGGATATCAGACAACGCTGATTTTTGATCAGGTAAAAGGCAAAAATTTTCTTAATGACTGGGTTCGGCAAACACGTACGCTAAATGATAGCACTCACCTTGGCCCCGAAGAACGCTCAAACTTTTTAAAAGCGCGATTTAGCGCCATTGCGGCTAAGGTTGCCTTTTTTAAGGCAGGTGTTCAGCTAGCACAATTTGGGCGTTTCCGTGATGCTCAGTATTTGTTTGAAGCTTTCGCCCAGTCTTTCCCCTCACATGAAGTGTCTACCAATTTGGGATATGTGCATTTTCAGCAAGCCCTGCAATTTATTCCTGAGGAGCGGCGATATCAATTTTGGTTGCCTCTGCGACTGGTCGATGCACCTGAACTTTTTATGGCGACGCGTGGTTTAGACGGCACCTTGTCTCCGAATGCTGTGCGGCACTTTCGTGAGGCCGAAAAATA
>JAUUEI010597984.1:0-10367 GCA_032274625.1 Depressigyra globulus
TCGACGTAATCATACGTCCGATGCCGATATAACCGTATTTACATTTGTAAATTAAAATGTGTTGAGTGCGTCGTTAATTATTTTTTTTAAATTAAAAAAATCATCTCTTCAATATCTTTGTGGCCCTTAACCATATGAATGACGCCAATATAACCATAGACAAAATGTGTTGAGTGTGTCGTTAAATAAAGCACTTCTTTCTTTCTTTTTCTTTTCATAAAACATGTTATATTATAGTAAGATATTGTTTCAAAAATAAGAAAAAAATAGGACTTGTGTTTGTTTCGGTGGGAGAAACAAACAGAATTCTTTTCTGTTTGTTTGTTTAACGACGCACTCAACACATTTTTAATAACTGTTATATCAATGTCGGACGCATGATCACGTCGAGAAAAAAAACCCAGTGGTTAGATGGCGGGGATTGTAACTAAACCGACCGCACATCAGACGGGCACTGTACCACTGGGCCAAATTGGGGATAGCCTCTTTAATGCATTTCTGTGAAGCTTCTACTCACATGTTTTGGAACATCTCCATCAGTTGGAAACTTGACACAGTTTCTACACATCTTGGTGACGATGTCCTCTCTGAAAACGACAATCTCCTGTGTGCAGTACTGTATTCTGCACGGGTTGCTGGTAAACAGGGCATTGGGAACCTTCCTTCTTATCTCTTCCGTTATCGAGTTTGGAATCGGAGGTCTTAAATTTAGAAATATAAAAAAAATCCAGCAAAAATAAGAAATAATCACAGTAAAGTATTGTGGTACATGGGTCGAATTTCAGTTTTTTACGGGGCATGGCAAGTGTTGCATTCGGTTTAATAACAAAAATTATGGCACAAAGACCCTGGCACCTCAGGAGTGAGCTCTACCGAATGAACTAAATCCAACCCTATCTGGGCATAAAGTCTGCAAGCAAAATTAAACCCTTAACCCATCCCCATGTTGAGTTTGATGATACAATGTATAGATTTGTCAGTAACATCGGTCTTTTAATCGTGACTTATTTAAAGGTGCGGTTTATCTATGGATGGAGGTCTGAAGTTGATCAAAAAAACGTGTGAGGGGGTGCGGGTTATTTAACGGGTTATTTAATAGGCCAGAAAATATGCTACCTACCGTGGTAATATTGTTGATGGGCCCTGGTCTTGAGGTCCAGGAACAAAAACAAAACGACTGTTTTCCTTCAAGGACGGGAATTCGTTGATAATATCAGACAAGCTGTGAAATGATTCTGGAAGGAAGAGAGAACAGTAAAAAATATAATATAATTACAAGCTTTCCGCTGTATAACAGTCACAAATATAGTATAAAATCGCTACGCTATGCTACGCGATTTTATACCATTTTTGTGACCGTTATACATCAATAAATTAAAACAAAGTGAGAAACAATTGTTATGTAACAACAATACAGAGAAGTGATCATCTCCACAAGTCAACCAATAACAAAAATGTTATAACTAATAGTTTCCTCTCTAAGAACACCAGCAAGGCATGGAGCA
Organism: Depressigyra globulus; assembly: GCA_032274625.1. Lineage (NCBI taxonomy): Eukaryota > Metazoa > Mollusca > Gastropoda > Neomphalida > Peltospiridae > Depressigyra > Depressigyra globulus. Next base: position 1,506 of record JAUUEI010597984.1, read on the forward strand.
CACAACATTTTTGGGGATGCATACCTAACATTCTCACAGCACTGTTATCAGGTAGGCATATTTCATGCACTTTTTGTGCTTTTTAAAGGCTATTTTAACATAAACTACTCGGTGAACCAGTTGGCATTTTATTCTCAGTGAGCAAGTCTGGATTTTGCCAACACTAAGAAGGGACATTTAACAATCAATGCGAAACTTGATTCCTAGCAGCACTCGAGGCAGCAACAGGTTTCTGCCAGAACTGTCACTGCACACCAACCTATGCAATAACTACATGTTAGACAAGAAAAAATCCTAGTTTAAAAATTAATTTATGTCTTCTTAAACCAACAAGCCATTTTTCATAAAAAATAGATAGGTTCCATTCAACTTTGATGTCAGTGATGTTATGAAATTAGGACATTTCTCCCCACCCCCATCTCCACTCCCTACCATTTCCAAGTTAAAGCTTGTTCATTTTGATACTTAAAGGAAACCTGCTACATTTTTTTATTAATAGCAAGGGATCTTTTACATGCACTTTCCCATAGACAGGACAGTACATACCATGGCACTGGTCGGAATGGAAAAAAGCCCATTCGATGCATCCACTGAGATTAAAACCTGCAACCCAAATGACTGAGCTATATCTTGCCCCCATTTACGATGTCGATATTATTTTATTGTAAATATGGAATACCATATAAAATACAGAGTATGCATTTTTTTTTTTAAATAAATCTTAAATTGCACTTGTTATCATATCCAGGGCTTCTAGAATACGATAGCCCGACTCCTGTGGCTAGTGAATTTCGCCGTCAGGCTAGTAATAAACACCCGACCGCCTGTCCGATGGCTAGTGAACAAAAAACAAAAATCTATTTCCCCACAAGACGTGAGTTGGAAAACGAATTTGTGACTAACAGTATCAGCCTGACAATTTGGCTGTTGAATTTGAATCAGCAGGCCTCGACTTTAACAGTAGCCCGGGGTGTTTTGGCTACCAAAATGTGCCTCGGGCTACTATACTTCAAAACACAGTAGCACCGGTTTTTCCACAGATTATTATTGTTCGCCAATTGTCGTCAGCCACTGAATTTATCAGTATCGGTATCCATCCTTTAATGTGTGCGCTCTGCAGGCGCCTCAAGACATGATAGATGCCAGCGATTGTTAATTGATCCACGACGCTCTGCGCCGTTAAGATTGTCACCTACCTCATGAGCATAAACAGTCTAATTGAGTGTTGATTTTTGTCCATAATTTATTATACTTAACACTAATATGGTCTTAACACTTTGAAGATATTTAAATGTAGTTTTAGCTAAACAGAATGAAAACAAAAGGTTCCGATAACTGAGCATATCCGTTTGACGACCGATCTCAATCCACACTTTGGCACAATAACTGGAAAATTAATATTAACTTGGACTTGGAACTGTATTTACGTGTCCCTATCCACTGAATGAGTCTGTTTTGAAATATGGTATTTAGTAGTAAATTCAAATTAAATATATTTACCGTACATTGCCGTGTATTGGCCGACGCCACGTATAAGCCGACCCCTTAGTTTGACCCACAATATCTCCATCTAAATGATCGGCCCCATGTATAAGCCGATCTCAACTTTTGTCAAGTTCAGGAAATAAACAAAAATGTCAGCACAAGCTTAATGCTAACAAATTTAGATTTTATAATGTACTCTTTCTTACTGATATCTATTGTTTTATTATTTTGGTTTTCCCAGAAATATGCATTAATAGTAATACATTGTTTATTATCGTGTGCACAGTGGGACACTAGCAGATAATTTGTTGGTGCCAAATTATGTTTTATTGTGCTGTTACTTTTGCCTCCCCGTTCAAACATGGCCTCTGCTTTAATTAACATAAAACAACCTTATGAAAAAAAGGAATTAACAGGACCTTTTCCATTAGATAATCCACTATTTGGTTTCCAATACACACGGGGACAAAAACCTAATCGTAGCACATTTTACTATTCCATCAAGAAGCTACTGTCGTATGTCAACTCTGCACTGTCCACGCTGTTTCAATGTATTGTAGATATCATCTAATTACTTGTTACCTCCCTTAAATGTCAATCAACCTTCTCACAGCTGGTCCTTAACCAATGAGAGAAGTGTTTATAAATTTAGTCCTATACAACCAGGCAGGAGCTATGCAGCTAGCCATTAATGAAATTGATGTTTTCTTAGCTTGCAGCAACTGTGTAGAACAAAGAATTACATTGTTTTAACTCTCACCTTTCTTTGAGGGGGTCTAAATAGCAAGTCCCAGTGAAGATGTTACACTGTGTTCTTGCAGGTTTCACCTTGTGTGAACTTTTTAGCAAACTTCCTGGTAGTTGGTCTTATTCACAGACATGGGCTTATTTCTGATCAATCGTGGATTCGCTTAAGATCAATTTAATTAACAGTGGTATATTTAATTGGTTCCCCTCCCCATGCTACCCTACCAGTCGATATGCTTTTATAAGGAATTGAGTATACTGATGTGTAGCTGGTCACAGTAATTAGTGAAAACCGGTGGTGAGTTTTATGTTTACCCAGCAGGTCATGTGACTGTGACAGGAGAAATCGTTTTCAAAAAAATATCATGTTATGTTTTTAGTCTGCATGCATAAAATACTGTCTTTATTTGTGACATCATTTTACATTTTAATACATTCTACAAGTTAAAGAATAACACTATTCTAATATACTGAAGCAAATAAAACTTTTAACAATGTAACTTATCTATACATACATGCTGGTCCCTACAAAATATAAAACAAAGATGGCGTGCATGTAACTATTGGGAATTACCATGTGCTTAGGATTCACCTTATAATAAGTAATTAATTTTGTATTTATTATTTTTTTTGTATCAAATGCATAACACAATAACAGATAAAAGCAACAACAACAGTATTGCATATTTCATTTACGTTTTTAATGTACGGAAAACTGCTCTGAACAAGACGAGGCGTAGGCCCAATGAAAGTTGACCACTAACATCAATTTTTATATAAAAACGCACTTAACGAACGTCAAAGTAACAAACTAATTTCTACAGAGGCTTTAGTATTTATTTAATTGACAGAATATTAGAAAATTACCTTTATAATGATTAAATGACATTATTATTTTTAATCTGGTTTTATTTTGTATTTTTGTTACTAGTATTTTGGGGCTACCAATTGTTACTCGGGGCTACCAGATTTTATATACTGATAGCCCGGTGGGCTACCATCGAAAAATGTTAAGGTCAAGGCCTGATCAGGCTTACATAAACAAAAGCACACGATGCATGTCAAAATCCCGACATTTTATTGTCAAGGATCCACTTAGCACCTCACTTCGGACGGTGACCGACACCGTTCGAGACTGGTCTTCCGACACGTGGTGCTTTTTGAAGTTGATTAGTCTATTGTCGATCGGTTCTTTATGGGTTTCGGTTTTCTAATTCCAGAAAAGATTTAGTATTGTTTTCATTTTAATATAATAGCTACACCTTAATTATCATTTACTTAGCATTATAATATTTTAATGGAAATAAATTTCAATTGTTTTGCTATAATTTCCATACCGGAAATCAGGTTTTGATGTCTGTTTATTACGATTCGCCCCCTTTCCGAATGGATGCGGAACTTAACGGAAATCTACGAATTAAAAGATACCATAATACTTGTTGACATATTATATATATGAACAAGTGGTACATATGATAAAATTAATTTTGGATATTATTTAGATTATACAGGTGAACAGAAGAAGAACAGAACAGTTTATTTCCCTCAGGCAATACATGTTATGGTCTTCACTGATCTGTTTTTGACTTTTAGTTTTAAGTAATCATTAACATAAATATTGAATCTTAATTTACTCCCGCTGACTCCCAGTTTTAAATTCTTGGAGTCACATCGACTGCCACATGTATCTGATAATCTCAAACCCTGTATGTATGAACCACCAACTTACAAAAGTAGGTCTAATGAATTTTCAGCTATGGCTAGTGAAGTTTGAAAATCACTGATCCCACGGCTAGTGAAATTAAAAAAATTCTAGAAGCCCTGATATCATACATACCTAATAGTAATAACACAAAAGAAGGAAACAGGACTGGTTTTAGTTTTATTATATTACAATTTGGGTGTTTGATATAGCAGGCTCGGTATATTCCTTAAGAAACAAAAACATTCCGAATCTTAAACATAATTTTTCTGCTAAAAATAGCGCAGCGGAATGTGACGAGTTGTTCCGATTTGTAATTACTATGAAAGTAAAGACGGACATGGCAAATGACTTCCTATTGAATCTACGAATACATTTACGTGGCCGAGGTTTTCCAAATACACAATCAAAACAAGCCGAGTTATTCCAAATGATTTTACTTCCGATAGACTGGGGAAGTGTTGCTAGTCGCTATTATGTTCTATATGGGTTTGGTTTCGCACACTAACAGAAAACCAGTTTAAAAAAAATTAAAAACAAAAATGTCTTTCCGATCTCTTACAGTTACAAACATTAGTAATTTGTGTTTTGATAAATAATATAATATGTGAACATTTTCGGTCCCCAGCCAGGCGATATGTGTTAAGGCTTTGACAAGCCCTATGCTATTTTGACTCGCCATGGGTGACCGGGCGAGTGTAAAGTGCACACCCTGAAAATATATCCTTTTATCTTAATTTGCTATTGAACTGTTCGTAGTTCTATAACAAGAAATGGTAGTCAAATTTACCTTTAAGCACCTGAGTATGTTGGTTTCCATGAGGTACAGATGTAAAGTTGCCACAGAACACAAAACATGTCGGAGGAAATTCCGAATAGCCTCTGAACAGTTCTTTCAACTTTTCAAGAACCTGAAACAAATAATTATTAAAAATATAGTCGAACCTCATTAATCCAGACAGTATGGTTTTTAAAAAAATCGTCCGGACTAAAAAATTTCCATAGTACTGAATCACAGTCAGAGTAATCTCTCTTGAATTACAAACTAATACAAAAATAACAATAATAACAATTTAAATTAAAGATAAACTTTTTAATTGTAAAACAAACACTGACATCGATGACAGAATCGTCAAGGATATCAACACACTTGTCCGTCTGTTAAATTGCAAATTGTTGCATGTCACTTCGCCTGACAATTAGTTGACGAATCTCAAAGCCTGTCGAAGTTGACTATTTACAGTACTACGCTGTCTTCGATACACTTTAGAAAGAACTGAACCACATCTCTTAGACAGAAAACTTAGAACACATTAGTCATGTCTGCAACCTTTGTCTTGAAATGCACTATGACGATTGACAATAGACTGATGGCTTTGTCAACATGGAAGTCATGTGACTTCATTTGCTGTCAAAATGCTCTTAGCCAATCACAATCAAGTTCACAAATGGTTTGATGTTAATTTTCCTTACGGTAATGAGCAATTGTTTTTCTTGATTAATAACATTTAATACCGTTCGCCTTTGATGATGACTTGTAGTTTGGCCCTAAATTAAATATTAACTTGCACAGATATGTGAGCACTACGGAACAAAACTTTAAACAAATCAGAAGCATTAAAAATGTGCAGCTTTGATTACTACTACAGTTCAACGAACACAGCACAGTTACTCTTCTTGTGATCAAATAATTTATAATTCTTAAATGGCCTCCGGTTAAACGAAACAAATAGTCCTTATATTTTACACTTTGTTTTGGATAATGACCGTCCAGTTCTGGAAGCTGAATATGCGGATTAACGAACACATTTACAGAGTGATAAGTTTGTTTTGTGGTTCGTCTGTCCATAAGGTGGGGTTTCCGGACTATCGGAGTCCGGATTATCAAGGTTCCACTGTATAGTAAACTCTCTCTATATCAAGATTCAAACTCTATTTTTCTCAAACATCACACTATCTCAAAGCAAGAAGTGGGTCCCAACAGTTTCTTTATATAAACATGTAAGCGTTTGAATGTTTATCTCAAACTTTGACATAAATGTACACACGTTATGTCAAATGCCTTATGTGGTCCCATATGACATATTTACTACATATTTTGTATATTTTTGTCAAAGTTGAAAATGTATTTTCCATAAAGTAAAATAATAAGTATTTAATAAAATTATTTTGATAAATGCAGTAAACCAAGGACCCTTTAATTTTGCCAGAACTCACATTGGAGTTTAAAGGTGTGAATTATAATGGTGGTAAAAAGAGCATGGAACAATTAACACACCAGACCGGAACCAATAAGTCAGCCAACCCAAGGTGTTTTAAACATGTGAAATAACAAAACTGCCTGGATGACACCAATTGGACTGGACAAAAAATTGAAACGTTAAATGAACTAAATAGCACTCATTGTTGAAAACTGTCCCGCTCATGCCTACATGAAAGGTCTGCACTGTATTAACAGAACATACCATGGCCGTTGCAGACCAGTCGTGGGGCACTGGTTGTAACCGAAAACAAAAACGCTGATGGATCCACAGAGAAAGTTTGATCCTGCGACCCAAACAAGCGCTCAACCAATGGAGCTAAATCAGGCCTCTGTGAATTGAAAATTTGCGTAACCAAATCTAGACTTGAGCGAGTGCCAAGCAGGCGAAATGATCATTCTCGCAATTTTCAGAGGCCTGTAAATTACTATTCTGTAGTAAGTATTAAAAAGTTACCACAGAACAAACAACAAGTAGAAGGAAATTCAGAACACCATTGTAAAAGATCTTTCAACTTTTCCAGAAATTGCTAAATAATATTTCAAAAGGTATTGGGGTTTCCCCAAAACATGCAGCCTCAACAAATGGAGGTAACTGTTTCCCACTGCTGTTTTATCAGATTTATCTCCCTTACCTTAACCTGGTCCAGCCAGACATCAGAAAGAAAGACAAACATGGCGTCCTCGTTGTCCCCTTCTAACTGCTTCAGTCTCATCGATGCCTTTACACTGACAGATGACGGTCCACCAAAGAAGTTAATGTTGCCAAAGTATGCTCTGTATCAGAATAAAACAGATTCTTTTAGTTGCCATAATGTTCTTAGCCATTTCAGTTTTCAATATAGATAGATAGAACTAAAGGTAATAAATGATGCTCCATTCCCCCAAAATCAAAAACATTTACAGCTTATTTAAAAAATGGTTTCAAGGACATGATGTTTAACAGGTTAGAAATAATAATGGAAGACATCCAATACCAAAAAATAATTGCACGTCATAAAAATGAAGAATTCCAGATAAATCTGGAAGATTCTCATCTAGGAAAGGTAAATAGTTTGTTTATTAATATGCTGTCTACAATATTTGACTCGGAAAATATGATAATTTAGGCACGAGTGACGTACATATCATATCGTCTGTCAGGAACACTAATGTAACGTTCTGTTTCTTACAGTAGAATTTACCAGGAATATAAAAAGTCAAATCAATGTTTTGAATGCCTGACTAAAACATTTGACATTACACTAACGTCACCAGTGGAATGTCAATCAGAACGAGGTGTACTCTAATGACAGCCAATCGATGCTAAGTTGACATGTGATTTTGCTAAGTTGACGTGATTTTTACGAACCTCATTATGCTGTACCCTGTGGGTAATACAGCAGGTTTCCTCTGTATCACAATGACTAAATGGTTGAAATACTATTTTAAAAACGTTTGTTTTTATTTAACGACGCCTCTAGAGCACATTGATTTTTATTTTATCATCGGCTAGTAGACGTCAAACATGATATTTCTGACATGTTTTAGAGCAAACCCGCTGCTGCCACATAGGCTACTCTTTTCGATAAGCAGCAAGGGATATTTTATATGCACTTTCCCAAAGCAGGATAGTACATACCACAGCCTTTGGTATACCAGTTGTGTGGTTGGAACGGTAAAAAGCCCAACTGGTGGGTTCACTGAGGTTCGATCCTGCGACTGCGGCACCTCAGGCGAGCGCTCAACCGACTGAGCAAGATCCTGCCCCTGTTGAAATAATATAGCCAATGGTTAATGATACACAAAAAAATATTTTAAAAACCAGCATGAAACTTGAATCTGTATATAACAATAAATAAAGCTGAGTTCAGACCTGGATGTTTTGGCTGGTTCGGGTGGTGGAAAGCCAAATGCTTTAACATGAAATAGTCCATCCTCATACCAGCCTTCCGCCAGAACGAACGAGTTCTCCGTAAACAAGCCAGTGTGGAAGTTCTACAACACGTTAAGGTGAAATACTCGAAATATAATTTACTAAATAGTCAGATGCATACACATAGGTGCATCCTGTAAATATTTAGTACATGCAAGGTTTCCACACATATCTACGGTAATAAACAAATTCCACAATTTTCCACAACAAAATATATGTTTTCCATGACCATACTTCAGTTAGTACGTAGCTCAACACAGACTGAAAGGGAGGCCGAATTCTTTCATCATTTCTGATTTGAGCACTCAGCAAGATCACATAATGCCCAAAATACAGAAAGGTATCCAAAAATGTGTATACATGAGAATTTTATATTGCATTGTTAAAATTAATAAACTGAAAAGCCTGCAATAGTGATCATGCTAAATGAATTAGGTTATAAAATGATGTTTGAGATAAAAATTCAATGACTTTTCCATGATTGTATAATTTTCCACGCTTCTCCGTGACCGTGGGAATTCTGTACATGTCCCAAATTTAAAATACTGCATCCTACTTTCAAACATTAAATATACCTTATAAATCTCAACATTTCATTACAAAAATAACTGAACTCTTATCTCGAAAAAATAACAGGCAATGATATTTTTATTTTTATTTGTACACTACAAAAAGTAAAAGTAAAGTTTGTTTTATTTAACGACGCCTCTAGAACACAATGATTTTTATTTAATCATCGGCTATTGGACGTCA
>JAUUEI010598093.1:0-10346 GCA_032274625.1 Depressigyra globulus
ACCAGTCGTGGGGCACTGGTTGGAACGGAAAAAAGCCCAATTGATGGGTTCACCGAGGAGGTTCGATCATGCGACCGTGGCACCTCGAGCGAGCGCTCAACCGACTGAGCTAGATCCCGCCCGTATTACAATGAGGGTGGTTTTAATTGTATATTGAAATGCCAGCAAGCAACAATTATTTTTACATATTTGTTTCAGAATCAGCGGTGGCTTTAACAATAAAGAAAAAAATATTATTTTCTACTAAATTCATTTGAATTGTTTTGTAATGTTTTTTTGTGTTTAACAACGCACTCAACACATTTTAAATAACGTTTATATCAGCATCGGACGTATGATTATGTCGAGAGAAAACCCAGTGGCTAGCTGACAGGGATCGATCCTAGACCGACCGTGCATCAGGCAGGCACTGTACCACTGGGCCATGCTGCCCACTATTTTGTAAATATTCAACAGTAAAAAGGGCACCACTATACCATGACGGCACTTGTATTAATCATGTAATGCTCATGGAGTTATGTAATGCAATGGAAGGTGGGATTTCTTTAGAAAGAAGAGAGATTTCTATGTTAAAAAACTTGGGTAATCAAGAGAATAACAACTCACCACAAGGAATTATGAATTATCTGCCCTCTTGAATGAATGTTGTTAAAGCCCTTGCCAAAGGCTTGGGTTTACAACATTCATCAACTCGAGACAGATAATTTATTATTCCTCGTTAATATTTATGTTAATTATTCTCTAAATATCCTACATCACAAACTGGTTATTGTCTTTATTTTGTAATCCATCAAAACCTAAAGTGAAATAGCATTTCACTTTTTTCTCATTTGTATTAAATGATCAAGCTAGGTAAATTGTTTTGTATCATATCTGTTGATGCGGTTTATGTCTATAACTAATAATGCTGCTATAAAGCATATAAGTCGGTTATCATGTTGTCAATACCAACAGTGGTTGTAGAGTATACAAAACTGAATCTTAAGGTTGTCGGTGACTTGAGCTGTGTGTGGCACCTTTTTGCAGGCTGAAGCATATTGGTCAAATTACAGTGCCTTGTAAGAATGTAACATCTTGTATTTAACGATTGTTTTTGTTAATACATAATCTTGTTATATAAAATTAACTAATATGCCATCTGAACTGGAGGAGGTGGTCATGTGATGAAATGCAAAGCTATTTTCATATCCATAATTTTAAAGTTGCATATCTTCTCGCCATCATGTAACATGCAAATCACAAACACAAATCTTATTAAACTTGTGTTTTCTCTTTCATTGGTTGTCAAATTTACATTGCCTGTCAATAGTGTAATCGTCATTTTTGGAAGACATGTTGCCAACTGTATTACAATTTAAAACAATGTAAAGTGCAACATATTTAGAATAGGCTACTTGAAAATTATCGTGGTCTTTAGGCAATGAAATTTGTTTTTGTTGAAAGTTCATATCTAAAAACACAGTTTAGTTCCTAATGTACGGTAAGTGTACATGGCAACTTTTTTTTTAAATGTATGTGTAATATGACAAGACTGGTTCAGTATGAATGAGAAAATATCAATCTGTATTCTAAGACTTAAACTTGATGCAGAAACCTAGAGATTTAAACCGAATGTAGCAAATAACAAGTCGTACACACAATACTGGTCTAGTTAATCTGTTTAAATATTAAAAATGTTCTAGATAATGCACCTTTAAATATTTAGATTATCTTGTCGTTTGTCAATAAGTAATGGATTCCAGCCATTTTTTTTTGTAAATTGTTATAACACATTATACATTTTAATGATGACGCTTGGACTTTGAGAACCAAACATACGAAAACAGGTAACTTGCCGATATTTACCTTGAAAGACCAATTGGGATTTGAACCTAAGACCCATTTCACCTCAAACGAGACCTATAGCACATCCCAACTCTGTGTGATGAGAATTCCTGGTATGGACCATCTGCTTATTTTACTTTCACATATAAAATCAGTGGTTTGTGTACTAAATATTTCTCAGGGCTAGCTCTGTCAGTCGTCAAATTCGCCAATTGCAAATTTCTTAATCAATTGGCAAATTTTATTTTAATTTGGCGAAATAATTTCTTGTAATTATAGGTTTCACTTAAAAGTAACTTGTCTTTTTGTTATTATGCTGACACAGAGCTGGCCCTGTTTCTCGTTATCAAGCTATTTCTTGGATATATGATTTATATTACACAGCTGCTGACCATCAGAAATATGTATGGGGCTTTTATATATTATGTAATAACTACATAAGTCTGCTTTTAAAGTAAATTTGATATATTTTCGTAATAAAGTTCTTTATTATTGTTACGTGACGTCTTGGTGCTCTTACTCAAATTCTAGCTCTACCTATATTTTTGGTGAAAAGTGTTTTGTATGTTAAACTTCGACTATATTTATAACTGTTTACCTTGTCAAAATTATAAACCATGGTTACGTTGTGAATTGCTTTACATTTGTAAGTTGCTACGTTACGGACTACACAAAAGTGCTTCAGATGTTTGTGTATATGTATATTTGTTTACCCACAAATGGAAATGTACAGTGGGTTTTTAAAAAAATAAATCCTATATTCATTCCTTCAAGTGTTTTAGTTATATGTTATTGCACCATTAAATTATTCATTGTGCTTTGAAGTATACTGCTAAAGAACTTATGTAAAATTATTGTAAATTATATTACCAGTTAAAGGAACTTACTTTAGTTTACTGAATTTTAAATAGTCTGTGCATTAATGTATTCATTTGTAATACATTTGGGTTATAAAAAAATTCAATTATCAAACTTTATGCATCAATAAATATACATGTATTTGTCATTTCATATGCCTAGTGTATTTTAAATTTTGTTTGATGGTCGAAAGCACATATTTAATTATGATTAAGTCTTGGTTTAACCTCCATTCATTTAATGAAGACATCCAGTTGCCCCTTCTGCTGAAAATTGGCAGTTTCTCCCCTCAAAGCACAACACTCCTGGCTGCATAAAAGAAAGACCGAAGTGTTCTAGTTGATGCGCAATTCAACACTTTTTTTTTATGGTTATATTCATGTCGATCATATGGTTCAGAACCATAAAGATCATGAGAAGAAACCTGTTCACTCCAAACAGTGAGCTACTGTTTAAACAAGGCTTCTAGACTGGTAGTCCAAGCCTTGAAATAAATATTTTCTACGTACCTAACACAATGTCCTGCACCAATCAATTTGTGCCGGACATAAAACATTGTAAATAAAACTGAAATAAATTATGTTTTATATTATTGCGATGATACTATTTCTTTTGTAAATTTTGTACGACTCACAATGCGAGCGCTGTACGCCATGAACGGTGCAATCAATGCTTGTAATTAACTACTATGAATTTGCTCATCAGCTAGTGAAAAAGTCTAATTACTCTAAATTTAAACGAATAGAGATATCAGTAGGGTTAGTTGACTTTTAGTCATGGGTAATGAATTTTGTTTATACTCCAGAAGCCCTTTAAAAAAAGCATCAATGGTCATTTAAATGCACTTTCCCATAGACTAATAGAATCTATCACCATTGTGAGGTATAGACACGGAAATTCCAACCCAAGGGAGAAAATGTGCCTGTGAAGGACGACCATTAATGAATGCCGAGCCTACGAACTCCATCCTTCGCGCAAAAATATATAGTCCCCCTTCTGCAGACATGAACACATAATAAACTCATCATAAATATAAATATAAAATAAAGACGATTAAACTAACAAACAAAATATTACAAAATCTTTTTTAAAATATGACGTCATTTTAGTCGGGTTTAAATGACGTCACTTGGCGTATTAATTAATCGGATAGTCCTCGGGTATGGACAGGTTTACCTACACCCGAGGGTGCCAGACGGGGTTTTCTAGCACCGTGCAAAAGCTGGATAACCCTGTCTAGTGGGCAAGAATGGACAGTACATACCATGGCCTGTCATGGGGCACTGGTTGGAACAGAAAATATTGTTTAACAAGACTGTAGACATCCATGTGGTGTATATAAAGAGATTATTAGCTGAGTATTTCGATATCGTCTATATCCTGTATTAAGAATAAAAGTTATATTATACGAGCTTCTAGCGAGTATAATATAATATTTTTTATTCTTAATACAGAATATAGACGATATCGAAACACACAAGGCTAATAATTTATTTATCGTATAATGTCAAGCTTAAAACAAACGGTTTTCTGTAAACATTATAAGTGCAAGCAGCCATTACTTAGTATGCAAATGACGTACGGATTTATGGCATGCCGTCAATTTTTCAACGTCATTTGGATATTCATATACTAACATACACAATTGCAGAACGTTATTTGTTTTTAGTACGTGGAACACTTGCAATGTAAAATTACATTTGAAATGTTTTTGTTTGATAATTATGAATGCTTTCGTCAATCCGAAGTTTGGTCGAAAGACAATTATGCATTCAATTTATATTTTCTGTCTAGTTTGTTTTCTTTGTTTATAGCCATAGTCACCCGACCTGATTAATTTACATCTAATTTGCAAGTTTATCCACTTTTCAAAGTAGTGAATACAGCTAAATATCCACATACTTCGTAACACTGGATAGCCTATATATTATATGATAAGTAGCACTTATGTAAAGTAAAAGAACAACCAAACCATTAGAATGATAAAATGACATATTTATTAAGTTTAAAACATCACGACGTTATTTGATTAAAACCAGTTGTTTGTAAATGATGTAATATAATAGACAAAGCATCCTGGCTGTGATAAGAATTGATTTGTATTTCTGGATGTCATAACCAAACACGTGGCAATTCTTTGTATAACATTACTATAATGGAAAACAAAACCCAAACCCTGGTAACTGTAGATTTTATTATAATATTACAAGTCTTTGTACAATTGAAAACTCATCTGATATACATGTTTGACAGCCGTGGAGTCATAAAATTGGAAACTGAACCCAATCTTTCGCCTGTTCCTAACAATGATTTAACCAAGCACAACAGCACCTGCTGAAATGTTTGTAATCAATTTAGTACATATAGTTACCTTTTAATTTGGCTCTCGGTTTGAAAAAACAAAACAATTGACCCATCGCAGTATTTTGCTTGCATTTAATCCTTGCAAGTCATAAATATTAACGTTTGGTGGATGTCCACCTCATTATTTATCAAGACTTTCTTCAAACACTTCTTAGAGCATTCTCAGAGAATCTCTTCAGTAGAACTCTTCCAATTCAGTTGAACAGTAGTAGGTTTAGTTGTTTTCTGGATTCACTTTGACACCTCTCCTAATCTGTCCCCATCCTATCAATCTGAAAATAACGAATGTAACATTGGAGAGGTTTTCTAGACATAAAGAAAACTCAATAATCTTAATTTAATTGTAGAACTTTGATGTTTAATTAACTGATGGTCCACAATGTAACCTGAATATAAAAATCCATTATTAAAATGTAATTGAATAAATGACATCACCAGAATTAAATAATTCTCAACAAACTGCACAATTAAAGCAGACCCAATAATCACATACCGTTCCTCTCATGCGATCACCCACACAAACAATATTTCATTCCGTAATGTTATTTTTAAGTTCACACAGCTCAATTCATATCTTCCATACTTACTAACTGGTGACATTATTCGGTTTATACAGTTTAGATCATTTGAACTAGCATCTGAGTTTATCTATTTATCTTCCCTAATAAGTATTACTTTTTAATAAGCTCAATGTTCAAGCACACAAAACAAATTAATTGTATGAAGAACATGAAGTGTACTAACCTCCAGTGTTTCTCCACACGTCGACTTAAAGCAATTTTTTCTCCTATTTCTGTACACACAGGATTGGTGAGGCCAACTTTAGCCAAATCAGCTTTCACCGCGAGGACTCTACCTCCAGTAGACAAGGATCCAATGTTCACCATCAATATCTCATTCTTTGTCAGCTTTTGTACCTGTAATTATACACATTTATAATTTAGAAAAACTGCTGACTAAAATACTGGTGCAAACTGGCACATAGTATTCAGTGTAAATGAAAGACTGGCTTGTCATAAAGAGAAACTATTGTGAACAAGATTATGGCTTTAATCATGCTCAAGTTAAACAATAATGTGATTATTTCATTTCAACTTTATTTTCGTGCTTATATCCATTTAAAGTTCAAGCACACTGTCCTTGACACACCTCAGCTATATGCGCTGTCTGTCCAGAATATTGGTTAGCTGTTAGTATATGTTAGTGAGAGAGAAGAGGGTGTAGTGGCCTTACACCTACCCATCGAGCCCCTAAGAACTCGCTCTGGGTTGGAGCTGGTACCGGAAGACGAACCCAGTACCTCCCAGCCAATTGGCCAATAGCTTAGATCACTGCACCGTCGAGGCCGGTAATAATGTGATTGGTTACCGTGAAAGTATACGACCATTCAATTGCCAGTTGATCCACAGCAATGGTACTGACATGATCAGGTGTCTTAATCAACAGGTGGTAAGTGCAGAGGAATTCTCAAATCTCAAACAAAGACTTGTTCCCAACAATTAACAAAACATTTGCTGGAGATAAGCAAGATAATTCTAGTTCACAGCTTTCCAGAGAGCACAATGTGAGCTTAAATTTCAATCAACCATATATAGTGAATATTTAGAGGATTCGTCACAAGTGGTTTTAATATGGAAAATATTAACCGAGTGTTAGTTAATCGGTATTTGTCGAGGCTCTGCTGAGACAAATACCGATTAACAGCACGAGGTTGATATTTTACATATTAAAAAACACAAGTAATGAATTCTATTTATCCTATAACTCTTGTGAAACAGCATTTTAAGTCGATATTTACGAACAACACATTAATGACATTGATCAAAGCGTTAATCGCAGACTGATACGCTTCCCTGTAATTCGTTTAATCAGCTAATAACCATCTCGCTACTCTTAAATGTTTTCACCATGATATAATTACCTAATAACTCTTCAAATTAATCCTCATAAATAACAAATTCGTCCATTTAAATTTTGTAATTGGTTATTATTCAGAACTTTAAAATATTTAAGTAAATACTCAAACCCCATAAACGATTAACCAAAATAACACCAACAAAACAGTGGTTTGACCTAGTTAACGGAGCGGACTATGTTAAATCAGGTTCCGAGTTGAAAAAAGAAATTCCATCTCCTTCGACATTCAACATTGAAACAGATGTCCGTTCCCCACACACATCCTGAAGACCAAAGTGAATAGTGTTCAATAACCAAAGACAGTTTATTATACTTATAGGATTATTTTACCCACAATATGCTTCAATTGTTTTCCTCAATCAACATGACTTCCGATCCGCATTTTTGGTATGGTAAGTGATACATGTCTTTTTTTATGCTACCTTTGTTCTATTTAACACCTCGTGTCACTAGTTTCATAAATTCAGAACGACATGCATGAGAGTGTAATAATTATTTTATTATTCATATTTGCAGGGAAAAACAAGGGGTAAATATGTTTGCAATTGAAATCTCCATAATCTCCATGAATGCACAACATTAAACAGCATACCTTGACGTCATCCTAAACAAATGATGTCATTCTACTTGGCATTACAATCGTATACAAGTGTTTTGTAGGATATTTATAAACCCACTTATTTTTATAATAAATTTTATTTTGCGGAATAACTTCAGCGATCGTGTTATCTTTCACTGGAACAAATCTATATGTGGCGTAAGCGGTCACGTTCACAGGATGATTTGTAAAGCTTGATGGCATCTGCAAGTTCGCTGACAACGGCCTTTTTCGCTACTGTCAGGAAGGCCACGATTTTGGAAAAACAGCTTCATATTTTGCACGTTTTCCAATATACCTCGTACAATTCTTGACCAATGTTTGTCAATGATAACCGTATCTCAGATGGTGAAATCCATCTTTTTGTGTTTGTTTATAAATATTATAAAGTAGTTCCAGGATGATTACCTAGATTGACCCTGGAAATTTGCATACCTATATTACACGGGTTAATACACTAAAATATCAACTCGGTTTATGACATGAATATCATGGGTTAGTTATAGGATAAAGATATATAGCCTTTTTTAAATTTGTTTACTGTTGATTCAGTGTTTATAAGTACTACATACATTCGTAGACTTACATCCACGTAGCTAATTTTTTGTAAATATTAGCGCCTTAAAACAATCCTGGTGAAATCCCTCAGTTCAATATTATGATTTAAGGAAAATACTGGAAATACTCGAACCTTTGCACCTTTCTTGTCTCCTTCCATTTTGACCCCCAGCAGGCGTCGAAGCAAGAAGAAAGAGATTTCCAGTTCTGTGTATATGTCTGGTAAACCTCCAACCGTGCCAACCACCTGGCCCACCATTCTGTCTGCACGACACAACGTGGGGTCAATGTTTGTACCAACACCTGAAACATACAATTTGTCATTTAAAAAACAATGCAAGGACTTGTAATTCTTACTTGTGCTCCGGGTTCGAGATTGTCAGATGTATGTGGGAGACGTGTGATTCCCAGAATTTAAAACTGGGAGTCAGCGGGAGTAAATTAGGAGTCAATATTTATTAGTGATTACTTAAAACTATAAGTAAAAAACAGTTCAAGTATAAATAATTTCCAAAATTAATCTGATCACATACCACTTGTTCATATATATATTTAATATAAGTAGTATGGTACCTTTAATTTTTCATTATATTGTCAATAACAAATGTGAAACTACTTTATTAAATATAATGGGTTTTTTTTTTTAATCAATATTATTATCATTATTATTAAACAGAATTAATTTTAAAAAAACCTTCTACTAAAAACAAATTCTTTTATTAAAATGTTTGTATATTATACAATTTATTTATTATAAATTAGTAACTTCTGTATTGGCATATTTCGTGGATTTCCGTTAGGTTCCGCATCTATTTGGAAAGGGGCCGAATCATAATATTACATCAAAAACTGAATAAATCTTTAAACAAAAAGTTTAAAGTGATTTTGACCAAACATTTTTTTAATTTAATTTAAATTTTTATTGTGGTTTCAGCGGAAACATTATTTTTTAAGTTTTTAAAAATGCTAAAATAACAGTTTTAGCAACACATCAAAAAGTTTTTAAAATAATACAACATCAAACCAAACAAAAGATTCTAATAAATATGCCCTTTTTGTTCCGTGGGTCAATACTTTAACATTACATAACCTAATCAAAGTTTTACACAACCAACAGAATAAATATTATGCGAATGAGATTTAAAACATCTCTATGGAGTTCTGTGTGTTATTACTACCAGACATGTAGTAAATCTCACCAATTAATCCACCAGGCACTGCGTACTGAAGATCATTCTGTTCTGCAAACAGTGACACAATCCGAGAGAGAATCGGACGACAGGTCAACTTGCCGTCCTGGTCACGTGACACAATCCCAGGTCGCACTTCTATTCGTTGACCCACCTGAAAATCGAAAATCACAATTTTTACTGATGAAACCAAACCATGAAAATAAAGTCTACTATCCAAAACTGATATCAGTCAAAATTAATGATTTTCTATAAGATCACTGGGCTAACTTCTCCATTCACTAAATTGGTAGGGGAAAATTTTAAATGGCGAAATAATTTCATCTAATTATTGGTATTTAGTGGAAAAATAACAATGTTGCTGCAATTTGGCACATTTTTCTGGTCACCCAGAGCTCACTCTGAATAAAAAAAATTTATTAAACTAATTCCATCCTTTTGTTTTATGTATGAAATTAAGCATATTTAATCTTGAAAAACATTTAATGTTCATATTGTTAGTTTCAGGACTTTGACATTTGTATATATTCAGGAGTCCAGTATTATACACAAGGATAACTGTTTTGGTATGAAATGGGTATTATTGTCACCAGTTAACATTTCATCGATATTTTTCAACATGTTGCTAAATATTATGCTGTAAAAAATCTTATTAGATGACAGATGGAGACTGTACTGTGTAAATGTTGTGAGGAACTCAACGTCACCTTTAGAACACCTCTGAGAATACTTCCACCAGCAACACCACCCTTGAGGTCATCAACTTCACAGCCAGGTTTGTTTACATCAAACGACCGAATTACTGAAACAAACAAGTCACTCTATATAATAGGCTAGCCATCAATGATATAAACAACACTGCCTTCAGATAATTAGGTATTATTCATAGTGAATATTACCAAAATAAATAGAAGCAAATGTCAGCACATGGATTTCAAACAGCTACTTAACCCCGTTTTCTTCCTTCCTAAGAGGGTCACTTCATAAATAGTGGACTGTTTTGAAAAAAAGATATTTATTTATATGCAACTCTTGAT
>JAUUEI010598204.1:0-10342 GCA_032274625.1 Depressigyra globulus
AAGACCGTTGATCGTTTCTTGTCTTTTAGTGTTCATGGCGTACAAAATTTTGTTCAATAGTAGTGTTTTTAACTATTAATTTGGGAAAACTTGTCGGTTGTTGTTGTTTACTTTTTTAATCTAGCCGCTAATTTGTTAAAAATCGGCTTAGATTTTGTCTCAGTCGTTTCCAAGACTTTTTCTTTGCGGTCAAAAATACTTTTCACTAGTTCATTCAGCTTTACTGGGTCAAATGGCTTTGTGAAATATGCATCAGCTCCTAGTTTGTCACAATATTCCTTAGTGGCTTTTGAATCATCTCCCGAAACAATCACGATGGGGATGTTTTGGTAGAATCCAGAACTTTTCATTTGCGCAAGAAAATCTTGCCCAGAAAGCCTCGGTACATTCAAATCCAACAAAATTAAATCAGGAATATTCGCGTTAGAAATCCATTGCATAGCAGAAAAGCCATCTTCAAATCCAATAACTCTATATTGTTTTCTTAAAAAAGACCCCAGCAAGAATCTTATACTCGCTTGGTCATCAATAATCAGAATAGTGTTTTGTTCTCCGTTTTTCATTTTTAGCCCATTTATTAACATAAATGCAATCAAATACTCCCTATCAACTAACTAATAGATGAAAGATGCTTTTGGTTTGCATATAAATGCAAGGGATTTAAATGTAATCGGAGGGTAAAACAGTAACAATAATACTATTGTCGCTATTCTGCCACAAAGGTAATTCCTTTTTATTTAAGATTCCACCGAAAAAAGCTTTTAACAAAAAAAATGATGATTTTCTTGCTTCATGCCCCGTCACAATTAATCATTTTGGTTCGATTTTGGTAGTGTTAACTTATTAGTCTTATATTTGCAAAACATCAACAATATATACCATACATTATGAGCATTATTATCTTTTGGTTCTTGATTTTTATTGTATTCTATGCTTATTTTGGCTATGGAATCCTCCTGTATTTCTTAGTTCGTATTAAACGACTATTAACAAAAAAGAAAGCAGACTATGCCCAGGACTATGTCCCAGAGGTCACTTTTGTCACTGCAGCTTATAATGAAGAGGACTGGATTACCGAAAAAATCGAAAATTGTCTCGCTTTTGATTACCCAAAAGATAAAATCACTTTCTTCTTTGTAACCGATGGCTCTAGCGATAATACGCCCAAAATCATTGAAGATTATCCTTTTCCGCAAGGTGTACAATGGAAACTACTCCATAAACCGGAAAGAAAGGGTAAGATAGCGGCCGTCAAACGCATCATGCCGATGATTAAGACGCCTATTACTATATTTACAGATGCCAATACGGATGTTAATGCTGCTGCTATCAAAATGATGGTCAGACATTTTTATGATGATAACGTAGGGGCCGTTGCCGGCGAAAAGAAAGTGAAGATAGATGGTAAGGCTTCCGCCAAAGCTGGTGAAGGTTTTTATTGGAAATACGAATCTTTCCTGAAGCGACTAGACTCCGAGTTTTATACGGTGGTCGGTGCTGCTGGTGAATTATTTGCGATTCGGACTAGCTTATATAAGCCGGTTCCCCAAAATGCGATAGTCGAAGATTTTGTCATGACGATGGGTATTGCCGCAGCGGGCAATAAGGTGGTCTATGAACCACAGGCTTATGCTGAAGAGGGACAATCCGCTTCTATCGCTGAAGAATTAAAAAGAAAAATTAGAATCGCTGCTGGTGGTATCCAATCCATCATTTGGCTTTCTCCCCTATTGAATCCTTTCAAACATGGTTGGTTGACTTTTCAATATGTGAGTCACCGTGTGTTGCGTTGGACCTTAGCGCCTTTAGCTTTGCCGATTGTATTCTTTTTGAATATTTGGCTTGCGCAAAAATATGGTGGACTCTATAATTGGGTGATGATTGCTCAAATTGTCTTTTACACTGCCGCTACCTTAGGTTGGTTGTTAGAGAAAAGACAGGTCAAAATCAAAGCGCTATTTATTCCTTTCTACTTTTGTATGATGAATTATGCGATGTTCAAAGGCTTCTTTCGATTTATGAAAGGGAATCAGAGCGTTATTTGGGAGAAGGCTAAGCGGGCTTAATTTTGGGGTTTAGTGCTCGTCGCTGGTTTAGGCGCTTAGCCCAAATCACACTTAAACCAACCTAAATAATTTTAACAAGAAACAATAGGCTCACAGCAGAACAACTACCCCAATTCAACCAATCCAACAATCATCCTATGATTGATAAAACTATCTTCCTCTATTAATAATAAAAAGTCATCGAACGTTTCAATACTATCAGAAGAATTACTTTTTTCATATCGGCAAAACAGTTCTGGATTTGCATCCCAAATTTCTTTTGACTTACTTCTAAAAAGGGTAGCAAAAACATATCTTAAATGTAACAAAATTTTTTCATCTGACAAGGCATCACCCTTTTTATGCCTCAACCATTTCTTGTCAAACTTATATACTAAATCTTGTTCTAAATCCCTTTTTAAAACACTAAGGTAATTCAGAAACTTCTTAAAGTTCTTTGGCTTTATTAGATAATCAAACACCTCAGAGATACTCAAATACTCATACCAAACAGTCCAATATAGCTTCTCAATTTTAACACCAGATGATAAAACTTTATTATTAAGTCCTATTGGAACATGAACCTTATCCAAATTATCTGCTACGGTACATCGAAGTTCAAATAGTGCTTGTCTCTTTTCATCAGCACTACCACTAAGGGGCAAAACATTCTCTTTAACCTTCTGCACAGCCCTACTCTTTCCCGATCCCCAAAAAGAACCTAGACGTTCTAGAAGTCCTTTGCGCTTTTTTTGGGGAAAATCCAAAGCACTAATATCAAATACATGTAGCTTGCGATTATTTTTTATAAAATCTGTAGGCAGCTCCATAATGGACAAATAATTATCGGATATCGTAATTCCTCCTAGTCGAATAAAACGCCGAAAGGTCTCTTCTCCATCAAATGGTAATTGCCAAACGGAGACAATCCTTTTTTTCCTAAAATCAAAAGCAAAAAGCTTATCATTCTCATACACTCCCTCACTAACATAGAATAGAATATCACCTTTTCTCGTTAGATTGCAATGAAATCCATTAATCCCATTGCTAAGAAAATGCTCCTTCAAATTCTCAGTACTCATCTTATAGGTCAATAAATCAATCTCTCTAAAAACAAATCCATCAACCCCTATTATCCTATTCTGATCGGAAATTAAAATAGAATCAAGAAAAGGCGGGATAATCTTTTTCATCTTCTTTTTAAAGAAATCTCCAATTTTCTTATCCGCAGAAAAAACATCATCATAGCTTTCCCAAAGATGTAATACTTTGCCTGTAGATAATTCTACGGCAACAAAAAAACCTTCGTATAGCGGTTTCCCTTTCTGTTTTCCTAGGATAAAATCCATCTCGGAAAAATTATCAAACCTAACTCGATAGTGAAAATATAGAACACCCTTATGCTCTCCTATCATTTGGGTAATATCGTGATATCTACCACTACGGCCTGGTGGATCAAAATTGGGAATCAGTGGTAATTCCCACTCTAAATGACCATTTTTTGAATTGTATTTTCTAAGATACCTTGTATCTTCCATTAGACGTGCATGCCATCTGATAAAATAGTCATGGGAAACCAAACTCCCAAGTCTATGATCTTTTTTGAAAAGTATTTCTTTTAAATCATAATCATAAATCCCATAAATATAATCATTTACCCCAAAAGTAGGGTTCTTGACTCTGGGTGCCTTAAAAAATATTTTTTCCTTTACTACGTCCAAAATATATAGGTTCTCTACAGGGACATTAACTCTATTAGCAACAAATGGATACTCATGAAGAAGTATTTGCTTTAGAGAATCATCAAGTAACAATAGTTTGTCTTGTAATATATAAGAACAGCAATATTTTCTTGGCAGGTTAATAGTTTTAAATGTCCCCGCCACGAAATCCCAAGCATTCAAAACCAAACCTCCAACAGATGGAAAGAATAGTTGACCTTGAAACCAAAATTGCTCGTATGTATTTTCAAAAGTTTTTAGATGTTTCATGTAAACTAGAGATTTTTTTAGAAGTTTTGAATCGTAAAAAAACTTTTCATCTCAAACTCCTTCATGAAATCTGAAGACAAAGCTGCATCTCTTAGATGCTCCCATTTATATATTTTAAATCTATCTTTAAACATCGCAGGATTTGCTTGAAATATTTTCTTTGCCTTATCATGAAACACTTTTCTAATGTCCTCACTGATTAACGCTATTATCTCTTGAGTGGAGAAACCAGGATTATTCTTTTTTGTAGTCTTAACACTTATCACTTTGTCTCCATCTACAAAATCAATTGTAGGGTATTGGTCATTTCCAATATGATTCGCATCTGATTTTCCAAACCGATTTTTACCCGTTGCCTTCTTTCCTTTATACTTAGTATCTCTAAGAAGTGATTCCATAAAACTTCCTCTTCCAAAGACTCCACTTTTATTCCCAGGCGTCCAATCCACCCCTTTATCCCATATATCATCTAAGAAGCCATCTCTAGCTTTCTTTGCCATATCTTTAACTTCGTCAACAGTTTTCCAGCAAGCATTATGCACCACAACCCCATCACGCCCCACCAAGAAATTATGCAAATCCCGAACTTCCAGATTATACACCTTCTGGCGACCAGCTTGCTTTTTTACGGAAGTGACTGTTGCAGATCCTGATTTTGTGAGTACTTGATTGCCAGTGGTTAATGTACTGGCTAGTACCCAGTCATTGGCATCTAAGCTGTAGATTGGATGGCTGCCTGTTACTCCTAATGAGTCCTGCCCTTCTGGCAGGCAGGCCTGCCCTTCTAGCAGGCAGGCCCTGTTATCAAAGCAAATCTTCCACACGTCTGTGGAAGTACAGAGCATTAAAAGCGATGGTCATTTGGGCTAAAAAATTTGTCTTTTCAGCCTACTCTTTAGCTTTTTAAGTCGTCCATAGACTTACTATGAACTCAAAAAAAGCTGCGACCAGACTAAAAATACTAAATTTTCGCCAGCAAAGCACCATCACCTTTACTGCTCTCACAAAGATACCTGTTACAGGCGAGACTGCCAAATCATCGGATGGATTTTCGTCTTCTGGGATTTTTTGGAAGCGGTAGTGGGCTAGGGAATTGACCGTGGCGTAGCCTTCTAGATTTTGCTCGGGCATGGACCATATCTTATTGCCTGTGTCGTTTTATAATATCTGCACAACTCAATAACCAAATTCGTGTTGTATACTCATTCTATCAATAACTCGACAACATGAATTTACGCCGACTATTTCTAGCCCACGTTGCACAAACGTCTCCCATGCCTTTAGCTTTGGATATTGTTAAAGGAGAAGGGATCTTTTTATTTTCCCGCAAGGGCAAAAAATATGTGGATCTCATCTCTGGGATTGGGGTGAGTAGCCTTGGACATAATCACCCAAAAGTCGTTCAAGCGGTAAAGAAGCAAGCGGATAAATATCTGCATGCAATGGTTTATGGAGAGTATGTTTTGGCGCCTCAAGTACAATTGGCGAAAGCTATAACCGATGCCCTTCCCAAAAGCTTGAACGCTGTGTATTTTGTAAATTCTGGAAGTGAGGCTGTTGAGGGGGCCATGAAATTAGCGAAAAAATATACGGGGCGTTACGAAATCATTGCCGCCAAGAATGCTTACCACGGGAGTACACAAGGCGCTGCAAGCTTGATGAATCCAGACATTTTTAATGCGGGTTACCAACCACTTTTGCCCGGCATCAATCATTTGAATTTTGGAAAAACAGCCGACTTAAATCTCATTACTAAAAAAACAGCGTGCGTCATTATAGAACCCATACAAGGGGAAGGAGGAATCATCGTACCCACAAAATCTTATTTGAAAGCACTCAAAAAACGTTGTAAAGAAGTCGGGGCTTTATTGGTTTTTGATGAAATCCAAACAGGCTATGGGCGGACCGGCCACTACTTTGCTTTTCAAGGTTTTGGTGTGACACCCGATATATTATTGACGGCCAAAGGGATGGGCGGTGGCATGCCGATAGGTGCTTTTATCGCTTCTCGAAAGATCATGAAAGTGCTTGCGCAAAATCCAATTCTCGGGCACATCACTACTTTTGGAGGTCATCCGGTGAGTGCTGCTGCGGGATTAGCGACCCTTAAAGTTTTATTAAAAGGAAAATTGCTTGGACAAGTTTTGGAGAAAGAAGCTCTATTCAAAAAATTATTGGTGCACCCTTCCATCGTAGAAATTCGGAGTCGAGGATTGATGATGGCAGTCGAAATGGAATCTTCCAAAAAAATGTTCCAAGTCGTTGACAAGTGTATCGCATCGGGCGTCATTACAGACTGGTTTTTATTTGATGAGAAGAGCTTTAGAATTGCCCCTCCTTTAATTATTACCAAAAAAGAAATTCGAGAAGTCTGTAAAATCATTTTGAAAGCGATGGACTAACGGGAGCAACCAAATCACAACTCAAATAGATAATGCACCTCTAAGCCAATATTCAATTGTTGGTAATTTTGCTCCATTGTCCCATGCAAAATAACTTCTTTGCCGATGATATCAAAATAAGGTTCTGTTTTACTCTGCTCCAAAACCAATTGTCCTGAATAAGAAACATCTGCATGCAGACCAATACTCCATCGTTGCGACAGTTTGCGTTGATAAAACAAACCTAATTCCGGAGCCAAAAAAGATCGGTTCTTTCTGTTTCTATTCGCTGACATAAAAAATGTAGCGGCTTGAATACTTTGTTCGTACGGAAAGAAGTACATCCACCGAAACCCTGCCGATACGCCAAAATCATTTCGGCGGTTCATCCACAAAAAATACTTGCCTGTAAAATCATAACTAGCATATTCTCCATAAAAAAAACGCAATGGGAAATTTTCTGAATCTGTAAAACCCTCGTCTAGTTCGAGTTCTAATTGAATTGAATTCAGGCCCATGGCGATACCACTCCCAATGCTAATCCGATCGGATATTCGTATTCCATAAGATAATCTCGCATCAAAACCAATGGACCATAGCCCCTTAATATCTGCCCCTTCTGTTCCCATATAAAGCTTTGTGATTTTGGGCCCTGGGGATAAAGTTTGATTAAGGCTTAATCCAAAGTAAGAGTCCCGAATTTTTTCTTCTTGCGAAAAACTTAAAACGGACGGAAGTAGCAAAATAAATAAAAGCGTATATTTCATAATTATTTTTGTATTAGTCTAGTATTACATCTATTACTCAATTCATTTAACACCTTAAGAAAACGTAATATCGAATATAAAGTCGATACTTTTGCTATATTTAACATTTAAAAAAGTCCTACCTTTGCGCCCTGAAATCACAAAGATGAGTTTACAAGACGAGATAAATAAAAGAAAGACTTTCGGCATCGTGAGTCACCCAGATGCTGGAAAAACGACTTTGACGGAGAAGTTACTGCTGTTTGGAGGGGCCATCCAAGTCGCAGGCGCCGTAAAGTCCAACAAAATCAAGAAGACTACGACTTCGGATTTTATGGAAATTGAACGACAAAGAGGTATCTCCGTCGCCACTTCTGTCATGGGTTTTGAATATCGGAATAAGCAGATTAATATTTTGGACACACCCGGTCACGCTGATTTTGCGGAAGACACTTTTAGGACTTTGACTGCGGTCGATAGCGCTATTGTCGTCGTAGATATTGCGAAAGGTGTGGAGATGCAAACCAGAAAATTAGTCAAAGTCTGTCGCATGAGAGATACGCCACTCATTTTCTTTGTCAATAAGATGGATAGAGAAGGATTGGATGCTTTTGACATTTTGGATCAAGTGGAAGGAGAATTAGGGGTCAAAGTTGTGCCTTTGAGTTGGCCGATAGGAATGGGTCAGCGATTCAAAGGAGTCTATAATATTTATGAGGAGCAATTATCGCTATTTAAGCCACATGCCAAACAAGCGGAATCAGAAACGATCATCATCCAGGATATCAAAACGGATGAGCTAGAAAAACATATTGGCGTAGAAGATGCTGATGTTTTGCGGGAAGAGATTGAAATGATTACATCTGTTTATCCAAAATTTACGAAAGTAGATTATCTAAAAGGAGATATTTGTCCCGTTTTTTTTGGGAGTGCTGTGAATAATTTTGGTGTAAAAGAAATGTTAGATTGTTTTGTGGATATCGCTCCACCCCCACTACCTCGCCAGACGGA
This sequence comes from Depressigyra globulus, assembly GCA_032274625.1. Classification (NCBI taxonomy): domain Eukaryota; kingdom Metazoa; phylum Mollusca; class Gastropoda; order Neomphalida; family Peltospiridae; genus Depressigyra; species Depressigyra globulus. The sequence continues at coordinate 8,175 of JAUUEI010598204.1, forward strand.
TGTGCGTCCAGTAGCGCCTAATGAATCAAAATTTTCTGGTTTTGTCTTTAAGATTCATGCCAATATGGATCCCAAGCATCGGGACCGGATCGCTTTTTTGCGTATCTGTTCAGGGGAATTCAAACGTAATACCAACTACCTACATGTACGGGAAGAGAAGAAAATTAAATTCTCTCAACCAACCGCATTTATGGCTGCACAAAAAACCATTGTAGAATCTGCTTTTCCTGGAGATGTGATTGGATTATATGATAGTGGTAACTTTAAGATTGGAGATACGTTGACGGAAGGAGAAATAATGCGCTATACGGGTATTCCCACCTTTTCTCCTGAGCAATTTAGAATAGTAGAGAATGCGGATCCGATGCAATATAAGAAATTTCATAAAGGGTTGGATCAGCTGATGGATGAAGGTGTAGCACAATTATTTATTCGGACTTTGGATAATAAACGTATTATCGGAACGGTCGGAGCCTTACAATTTGAGGTCATACAATATCGAATGGAACACGAATACGGAGCACGAGTCAGATACGAATCTATGCGCCTGCACAAAGCGGCCTGGATAAGTGGGAAGCCTGAAGATATTAAAGCATTTACATCCCGCAGAAAAAGAGATATTGCTTTAGACAAAAAAGGCAATCCTGTTTTTTTGGCGGAAACGCAATGGACTTTAAATAGTGTCAAAGAAAATCATCCAGAGATTGAGTTTCATTTCTCCTCTGAATATTAAAAATAGAATTAATTTAATGATCGTAGCTTTCCTTTCCACTATTGCCGCACTAATCTCTGTGGTCAACCCACTAGGTGCTGTTCCTATTTATCTAGCGATGACCGCTGATGAATCCAAACGAGAGCGCAGACAGACTGCTTTCAGGACTAGTATGTACTTCTTTTCTATTTTACTGATTTTCTTTTTTGCTGGAGTATATATTTTAAATTTCTTTGGCATTTCCATTTATGGATTGCGGATAGCGGGTGGAATTGTTATCTTTCAATCTGGTTTTAGTTTGCTTTCAGGCGAGTTTTCTAAATCGCGTGGAATGAACCAAAAGGTAAAAGATGAAGCGATGGACAAGGAAGATATATCCTTTTCTCCAATGGCAATGCCCATGCTCTCTGGGCCGGGTTCTATTTCTTTATTGATTAGTTGGTATGCTACTAATAATTCGATAGAACATCGGGTGATGATTGTCGGGGTATTATTCATATCAGCTTTATTGGTTTGGCTTACACTTCGGTCTGCCCCCTTACTTTTCAAGGCATTGGGGCGTAGTGGATTAAAAGCCATCTCCCGTATCATGGGCTTTATCGTCATGGCCATTGCCGTCGAGTATATTATCTCTGGCGTCTCAGATTTAGTCCTCGAAAAGTTTAATCACTACCAATAATTACGGGAACGGACTGCACCACACTTCCTCTTTTTATTTTTAATACATAAGTTCCTTTCGGAAAATCATGCACAGCTACTTGCAAGATGGTCTTACTCAACATCGTCTTATTATCTACAAATACTTGCTGCCCAGTTGGAGAAAAAATCTGAACACTGGTTTCTTCATTTGGAAAATCACCATCAAATTCTACATACAAAGTTCAGAGAAAGTTCCTAGCCCAAAAGGCTGATAGCGTATCCAAGTAGTTTCTTAGTTGCCGAAAATCTAAGCAGTTAGACCAGCTTTTTGAAAACTATATTCTATGTTATAAATACACTCATCAGATACTATTCCCAAATCCAATACATTCCTTATCTTCGTGATCTAAAATCACTGATTATGCGCATTCTAAAAACTGTTCTCTATTTTTCGGTCCTTATTCTAGGGCTTTCCGCTTGTAGCAATACTAAATATTTGACACAATCGACTAATTTGTCGAAAGACATCAAAGCCCAGTATGCGCCTGACAGTCGAACTTCTATCTACAAAATAAAAACCTCCCTCCAAGACAAAAAAGTCGTTTTAGCAGGTGAAACAAATATCCCCGAGGCTAAAAATGCACTTCTCCAAAAAATGAAGGAAGCACAAATAGACTATGTCGATAAGATTATGGTTTTGCCCGATCGACAGATGACTAAAACTTATGGAGTCGTCAATCTTTCTGTCGCAAACCTTCGATCCAAACCAAGTGTTTCTTCAGGATTAGAAACTCAAGCGCTGATGGGGATGCCTTTA
>JAUUEI010598315.1:0-22053 GCA_032274625.1 Depressigyra globulus
CATAGTTTTATGTCATCATGGATTTGTTTAATGAATACCGGTAGCCTAATATTCTATTTGTTCGCCCAAACCCCACCACCACCACCACCAGATTATGCCCATGAGTATACTAATATGCAAACATCAAACGATTCAACGATCAGTTCGCAAAGCTAACAGACAATGCTAGCTAGCCATGCTCAATATCCTTTCAAATAAATTTGAATCGGAATATAAATCCAGACTTCGGGGGTAATCGGTATCACGGAAATTACCGAGTTGTGTTAGACAAATGTCGCAAACGACATTCGTTTATAACATGATGCTTAAAAACAGTCAACACAATACTGTTATCGGTCACGGTCTCACATGTCCAAATGGTCATGTAAGCTGTTGGTACATGAGGTCTGCTTAATTGGATGTCCCCATTCAAGTAATTTTCACTGTCTGTTTCTGGCTGGTCACCGTGTATTGTCAACTCTGCATGTCGGAAACACTTCTTAATTGTATTCGTTACATTTCCCCATGGCTGATTGATCAGGCATAAAGCTCCTAGCACACTGATCTTAAGGTCTTGATTCTCTTCTCATCACATTCTTTCAGTTGACGCATAATTACCTGCTTGCGGTAATGAACTTTGAGAAAATGCTAATAAAGTCGATAGTCAAAGCAGATAAAAAATGTTACACTTCAAGAAAAACCTGGGGAAGTCAAAATGTGCTCGATTTGGTAACATTACATAGGGAAACTGCCGGGACCGGCTATGGACCTCGAGATATGTTGGGTACTCGAGATTACAGAGGTCGAGATAACGCCGTTTGACTGTATTTAAAAAAAAAAGATTTATAATTGGAAATATACGATGGACTCTTAAAAAACATTATTTATAAATTTGTATCAATTTTACATGATAATCCTTGATCACAACACATTACACTAATTAAACATGATGAAATTGTGTAATTAGTGTTATCACTGTGTGATGTGTTACTGTTTGTCTGCACATATACATTTAGACATATTTAGTATGGCTACAATTAGTAGTAGTTTATTAAATTTTGTTTAAGTTAACACCACCATCTTGTTCATCAATTTTATTTAAATTACCCCCACAAACACACACACACCTTTCCCACCCATTCTAAATATAAACACACAGTTTGATTAACATTTAACACTGTCCTTTACATAACATTTAACATTGTTGATGATTTTTTAATATTAGTAATTGCTATGACATTTAACTTTGATAATGTGTTACTTCCATGAGTGTGTGTTAACCATGTGCAGAGATGCTGGTTTTATTAGTAGTAAGAGTACTTTTTCTTTCAATTAGCTTTATTTATTTATCTGAATCTGAAAATAATATCATTCTATTGACTAATATTTAATGGTGGCCTGGAGATGCTTAAGACTAAATAAATCTTAAGAAAACTTGTTTCAGAATTAAAAAGAAAAAGATTTTTTTCATATATAAAACAAAAATGAGGGATGTCAGGCAGAGACTTGAGACTTGGGTTTGTTATCTGTCAACAGTTTTAATAAGATTATGTGATTTATCCACATTCTTAATTTTTAGTAACTTTCCTTTCTTTCTCTTTTCAGTTCCAAATGGTGATAGATGATGAAATTCCACTATTAAGAACATTCCGTGCAGAGCTGGCCAAACGTTCATCTATGCTGTTTGATGAAGATATGGAAGGGTTCTACCACCAGCTGTCTGAATTTGAAGGATACGGGAATTTCCCAGGAGCCTACTACGGAGCTGGAGACACTAATTCCTTCCACAAACCAGGTGCTACAGCTACTGCTGAGTTCTCATCCGAAAGGAATATTCATGTGAAGCATATGGATTCATCAACTGTCAAGCTCCCATCTCCTGGAGAGCAGCATTTGGCACAGCTTTCCTTTGCACTGAGTCAGGTTGAAACAGAAGCCCCTAGACCAAGTGATCAGCAGACTTTAATAACTGTGAAGACCAGTGATGTGTCTTCCCGTGGACCTGCCCTTTGTGCAGCAGCCGTTGTAAATCCACAGACCCATGAGAAGCTTACTCTTGTAGAGGCTATTCAGACTGGGTTAATTGATCCAGTCAGTCAAACGTACGTTGATCCTGTTTCCCGACAGAGGATGCCCTTACCTGAAGCTGTTTCTAAAGGATATGTTGCAGACAGTTTGTACAAACAGCTGACGTCTTCTTCAGGAATTAGAGATCCAAGGACCAGGAGAGAAGTTAATGTGATAGAAGCAGTAGGAAGAAACCTATACAACCCAGTAACAAATACAGTTAAAGACCCGCACACTGGTGAAACGGTTCCTCTACAGCTGGCTGTATCTAGTGGACTGGTGTCGGAATCCTGCAGAGATTCACTGCTGGGTCAGACTGTTAGTCTGACTGCCATTACACACACTCTGGCCTTGTTCTCCCCCAGCGATCTCTCAAAGGCTGAAGCCACTCTTAGTCTGGTGCAGGCTATTGATAAAGGTTTGTATGATAAATCAATGGGGACCATCACTGATCCTGTGACATGGAAGCAGATGTCTATACTGGAAGCTGTAGAAAGCGGTAGAATCAATGCAAGTTGTTGTGAAATTGCTGATCCAGATCATGGGAATTTCATATCGCTGACAGAAGCTGTGAAAAAAGGTGTTATAGACCCTGTGTCTGGTGTGTACATTCACAAAGGAACCAATCAAAGAATACCGCTGGATGATGCTGCAAAACGCGGGTTACTCCATTGTCCGCCCTCACTTCTCGATATTGTGGTAGATGGATCCCTTTTGGAAGATGGCAAAGTTTATGATAAAACATCAGGTCAAACAGTTTCGCTTATTGAGGCAATAAATTCAGGGCAGATTGATGGAGATCGGAAGTGCATTATGAATCCCAGAACTAATGAGATGACATCTCTTCGTACTGCAGTAGAAAGTGGGCTGATAAATGCTAACGGAAACTATGTGTCTCCAGGTACCTATAGACAAAAACCTTTGCTGGAGGCATTACAACAAGGTGACTTGAAGCTTGTCAATGAAGAGGTTTTCTTCTCAAAAAGTGGTGTAAGAGACTCATCCAAAAACCAAACGGTTTCTGTTGCAGAAGCATTGAAGAGAGGTATAATAACAAAGAAAGGCACATACAAAGATTCCAAATCTGGTTCAGAAATGACAATAAGACAAGCAGCCGACCGTGGCTTTATTGATCCATCACTTGTAGGGCCACTGAGTCAGAAAACAGGACTGGTTGATCGATCAGGTCAGAACATTTCCATTTTGAATGCTATTGCACAAGAAATCATTATTCCTGGAGAAGGCATCATTAAAGATTTGAGGACTGGGCAAACCCACACATTCCAGTATGCTGCCACACAAGGTATTATTACACCTGATGAAGCCAAAGATATCTTAGAGTTGATTAGTCCAGTTATTACCTCTACCTCCATCTTGACACAAATTCATCCTGCCACCCAAGAAACTGTAACCAGGTCCTTAACAATTTCAGAAGCAACTTCTCAGGGTTTGCTGAACGACCTTACACAAAGATACACTCATCCTGAGAGTGGGCAGTCAATGTCCATAGATGAAGCTGTTGAGAAGGGTTACCTTAGTTTTTCATCCCAGTGGCCGGATACATCAGTTTTTAAAAGTTTTGATGAGGTTGACCAATCTAGAACTTTTAAATACACGTCAAAGACCATCAGTGAAACGAAGCCAGAACAACCTAAAGTGTCTGCTGCCTCTGTAGAATCAAGCTATATCACCAAAGCTGCTGGACAGTATTCATTTACAATGACAAGTGTCACTCAGCCTGCTGTTACACAAACGGTGATCTCTGAGACACGACGCATGACTCTGAAGTCAGTTGTTGATCCTAGAACGGGTAAGGAGATAAATATCACTGAGGCCATGAAGAAAGGTCTCATTGATCTTGATGCAGGTACCTACAGAGATCCGCTCACCAATTCTACAATGCCATTGAACATTGCTGTCGAGAAGGGATACATTATTGCTGATCTGGTTTCAGAGCCATCTGCTGATAGTGGGGAGCCCATCAAAGAGACTAGATCATTTTCCATAACGGGAGTCATACATCCAAAGACTGGTGAACGTCTCTCTGTAAGCCGTGCCATTCATGATGGAATACTGGACCAAGACCGAGGGGTTTACCATGGGCTTGACAAGCTGGGCAGACCCTTGACAATGCCGATTAGTGAGGCCATTCAGAAAGGTTTTGTAATTGCTGAAGACATCACCACAACTGTGTCTTTACCTGGATCCATGCTGAGAGAAACCAAAACCTTCATGCTTAAAAGTGTTGTCCACCCTATGACAGGGAAAATTCTTTCAGTGGCTGATGCTGTGGAAGAAGGCATCATTGATGAATCTGAAGGAATGTACATCAACCCGGTTACTGGAATTCAGATGACGATAGCTGAGGCAATTGAGAAAAAGTTTATTGATGCAGAACTGACTTCCGTGAGCTCTAATGCTGATGTTGATGTCAACAGGATAACAACCACCAAGTTCTCAACACTGACCGTCACAGCTGTTGTTGATCCTCGCACTGGCAAACTAATCACTGTACACAAGGCTATTGAGGATGGAATTTTGGATCATTCCAATGGAATTTACTACAACCCAGTAACAAAAACATCCATGCAGCTCAGTGAAGCTATTGACAACAATTTGGTTTTAGTGGACACAACAAGCTCAACTGACGAGACTGATAGATCCAGCATCACCAGCATTCATATTACTGATGAACAGGAGTCTAGTGAATGTATTCTAGTTGAAGATGTCCACACAGAGACAATGACATTAAGCATCACTAAGGTGATAGACCCAAGAACGATGGAAATGGTCTCATACGATGATGCTGTTATTTCAGGAATCTTGAATGTGCACAATGGTGTTTACTTCAACCCAACAACTGGTGAAACAATGCCTATAACTTTGGCTATGGAGAAAGGCTTGATACACGGAGAGGTGACTGACAAAACCAGGGAAACAGAACTGATGAGAAGTTCAGTCGTTTCAGAGAAACCTGCGTTTTCCCTGAAAATGATAACATCGGTTATAGATCCACGGACAGGAAAGCAGATATCGGTAGGCAGAGCTATTCGTGAAGGTTTGGTGAATGTTGAGAAAGGAACTTTCCGAGACACAAGATCTGGTGAGACTATAAAGCTAGAAGATGCTCTGAAGCAGGGATTTATTAATCCATCTAAACACAGTGATGCTGCTCAACTTGAAAAATCTATGGATGAAGAAGATGCCTTTGAATCCCAGGTTCTTTTCCGTAAGACCACCGATAATGAAACTCATTGGTCACTTGTTGAAATGGAATTGGAAAAGACGACATCCGAGGAACCAGAGGAGTCGGCGGTTGCTAGAGAAGTGCTGCATTATTCTACTGAAATAGAGAGCCACAGTCCTCTGAACCTCTCCACAGACTCAGAAAGGAGAAGTGAATCATTTTTCACTCCTCCAAAATCAGCAGAACCATTAGGACTGTCATATCTGGTTGCAGCAAAGTTGGGAATCGTTGATTTGAAAACTGGAAAAGTTCGAGATCCCAAAACTGGAAAGCTGATGACCCTCCAACAAGCTATTGCATCTGGTTTGATTGATCAGGATAAACCAGCTGTGTGTGACAACACTGGAAAGATGATTTCACTCGGAGAGTGTTTACGCAGAAACTTGATAAATCCCCAAACTTGTCAGATAGAGGCTGCTAGGGCCAGACTTGAGGGGATAACTCAACCACAGAAAGTGGACAAAATAAACTTGCTTGATGCTTTCCACAATGGACTTTTCAATGCACAAACGGGAAAGATTTATGACCCAGTGTCAGGAAAGTATTATTCTCTTCAAGAAGGCCTTGCCAAGAACTTGATAGATGGTGCTATGGTGACTGTTAAAGATACTCAAACTGGAGAGAGGGTGCCACTTAAACGGGCGTTAGTTCAAGGACTCATTGATGGCAATCAGTGTTTAGTGTTGGATAAGGCTACAAATAAGAGAATTCCTTTTGGAATAGCAGTGGAGAGAAACTTGGTTCAAAATCTGTTTGATGACACCACAGGAAATGTTTTAGATGTACACACGGGCAAATTCATTCCTCTGGACAAAGCTCTTATTGAAGGGAAGCTGAAATCAACTGACGTGACAGTTCTTGATCCTAAGACTGGAAACAAGGTTTCACTAGAAGTTGCACTTCGCAGAGGATTGGTAGATAGATCTGGTGATGTACTGGATTCCAGAACTGGAGAGAAGATGTCTGCGGATGAAGCACTAAAAATGGGTCTGCTGGCGATAGTTGGTGCTCCAATTCTTGCTGGCAAAATGGTAGTGGATTCTGTTAAACGGAGAATTGGCTCAAAATCGAAGAGACCAGCAGGAATGGTGGATAGTCATGTGAATGGTGTTAATGGTGAAATAAGACAGCAAGAAGATGTTTCAAAGCCAAGGACTACCATTGTTTTTGCTCGCCCAGGTGATCAGATCCACCCGACAAAACCTAGGCAAGACTTTGATCAGACAGATCAGGTGTCAGAGATGATGCGGGAGAACAACATGGTAAGTGTGGTAGTTGGCCAGACACCTATAGACAGTATATCCTCACATTTAACCACTAGACATTTTACTAGTACCTCCTCCTCCACACACGAACTGCAGGTGCAGAGAACAGAAGGTGATTCTAAACCTGTCTCTCTTTCCCATTACCAGGACTCTTTGTCCACTTCGATGTCCCATAAAGCCCCTCTCTCCAGAACATATGATACGTCACCAGGGTCATCGGTGCCAGAGAGTGGCCAGTCTTGTCTCGTTGATAGCAATCTAGATGTTGATTGGCAGTCAGGCAAAGTAACGATAAAATCTTCAGGAGAACAGATGACTGTCACCGAAGCTGTATGCAAAGGTGTTTTAGATTCAGACACTGTGGACAGACTGGCAATGGCTGCTATACCTAAACTTAGAATGAGCAGAGAAATATGTGTTAATTGGGAAGATGGCACAGTCACTAAAAAGTCCACAGGTTTAAAATACACTGTCAAACAAGCATTTGACAAGCAGTTCATTGACAAACCGACTGCAGAAACTTTGGCAGCTGTACTAAGTATTAATGACCATAGTCGTGAATCCTCAGCAGAACCTACCAATGTTCATGTAACACAAGTAACAAGAACAGCAATAGTTGACAGCAAACCAAACATACAAAGCTATGATTTCAAAGAGGCAACATCAACATATAAAAAATCTGAGACAATTGAAATCAGTTCCACTCCAACTCTCACTCCTTTTGTGAAAAAGGAAATGGATAACTTGACTCTTGGTGAATTAATCCGGGAAAATCTCTATGAACCTGAAACCGGTAAAGTCATTGACCCAAGAACCGGCCTCTGCATGTCCATCAAAGAAGCTCTAGAAAGAAAGCTGGTGAATGGTGGTAATTCACAGATTAAAGATCCCGCCAGTGGAAATGTTATTTCTTTGAACCAGGCAGTTCACAAAAAGGTTTTTGATCCACTAACTGGCAAGCTGACCCACACTGGAACTGGTGAAAAGATTACTCTGCAAGAAGCTGTGTATGAAGGTTTAATACCTGGTTCATGTGACTTCGACTCCAGTGGCAGTCCTATTGGCTTGGCTCCTCCTCAGAAGCTACCTACTACAACCACAGTGGACAAAACTGATATTGATAAGCCGTCAGCTGCTGTTGTTGGAATGTCAATGCAGGAAGCAGAATCACAAGGACTCCTCCACACTGATAGTGGAACATTCACTGAACCGATTACTGGCGACATCATGTCATTGGCAGCTGCTGTGAGTTATGGGTACATATCATCTGGTGAAGTTGAAAGGGGAACTACTTTCAGAAGTGGCACTACCATGGAAAAAGAAGAATTCCGTAAAAATGTTTGGGCAGGTGAAATGCATGTAAAGCATGACCAAATTGAAGATCAAGAAAATTTCCATAAACTTTCATTTGCAGAAGCACTGGATATGGGATACATTGATCTCCAGTCCAAGACCTACACTGATCCTAACACAGAAACACAAATGTCGATAAGAGATGCCATCACAAAGCAGGTAATTGACACCACAGTGGATTTGGAGCCAATGAACATCACTGGTTTGAGTCCAATTGCTGCACGAGAGAAAGGTTTAGTTGACAGACATGGAAACTTTAAGGACCCAAAGACTGGCAAAAGCCAAACATTTAATGAAGCCATTTCTTCAGGTTCTTTGGATGGAAAATATTCCATATATGATGTCAAATCTCAGAGTGTGGTATCAATTGAAGATGGAATGGGTGAAGGTATTATTGATCCCAGAACTGGTGAATTCATTGAAGCCGGTACAAACAAACGGTTTTCCTTGAAGGATGCAGCAAAGATGGGACTCATAGCTGTGATTGGTGCCCCGATAGCTGCAGCGATGGTTGTTAAACAATCTCTGGAAGGCGTTTTAGATAATGATAATAGACCTAAAATAGATCATTCTCACGGTGTTTCATTCAAAACAGTCACAGCTAAACAGTTGTCACCAAGGATCTTGGAAGTATCACAGGTAGAAAAGATTAAATCAAAATCATTATATGGACCAGATTCCATGACCGTCATGGAAGCTGTATCAAGTGGGTACCTGAACACTAAAACAGGGATTTTTAAAGATCCGGTTTCTGGTAAAGAAATTCCTCTGGCCCAGGCAGTTAGTGATAAACAGATAAAGGGTGATTCAGTCATCATTTCTGACCAGAACAGTGGAAAGAGTGTCAGTCTGGAGCAGGCTTTTACTGATGGTATATTAAACAAAACTGGGCATACCATAGATAGGTCTTCAGGTAAGGTTAAAAATCTGGACCAGTTGATAATCGATGGGGTTGTTCAGGAAGTTGCAGATTCAGCTAAATCATCCAGCACGCTGAGTGTTACAAGCACCAACAGGATAGATGTCAGCTCAGTGTATGATCCCAGTACACGGCAAGAAATTTCCATGCAACAAGCTATCAACAGGAACATTCTGAACATTGAGAAGGCCTGTTATGTAGATCCCGTCACAAGTAATACAGTAAGTATTTCTGAAGCTATGAACAGAGGTTTGGTATTGGGAACAAACATGGGAAGTGCTGGAACTACAAATGAGGCAGTAGTCTCTGGTTTTTCTGCTGAGGTTGAATTTTCCGAGAAGAAGACCATCAAGCTGCATTCAGTTGTGGATCCATTTTCAGGAAAGAAGCTTTCGTTAGCTACTGCAGTTGAACGAGGCATTGTTGACAAAGATGGCAAGTTCTACTCCGATCCCTTGTCTGGAGAACAGGTTCCAATTGATGTTGCTATTGAAAGAAGGTTGGTTGATGCAAGTGAGATACAGTCTGAAATGATTTCGGGTGAAAAGTTCCATAAATCTTTAGAGAGCACCATCACTCAGAGCAGATCTTTTAATATTGAGTTTGTCACTGATCCAGCCACTGGAAGGGAGATGCATGTGTCGGATGCTTTGAAAGACGGTGTTTTAGATACATCCGCTGGGGTTGTGAAAAATACACAGACAGGACAGCAAATATATATTGGTGATGCATTCAGGCAAGGTCTCCTCAAAGGTAAAGAGTCAGGCATTCAAAGTTCCATTAATAGTGCAGAAAGTCTACATGGTGTGGCTGATACACAGAAATTTGATCGGACATTACACAGTAGAAGTGTTGCTTCTTCAGCTTCTTTGGCATCTTCAAAGGGTACTGTTCTAAAGCCTGCATTTTTAGACTCAAAGTCAGAGGATGTTATGAGTGTCCAGTCAGAGTTTTCTAAAGATGGAACATCTGATACAAGCGCATTCCCAAAAGCTCATGTTAAGTCCTGTGTCCTTCAGAAATCTTTGAACATCACTGGGATTGTGAACCCGATGACAGGAAAGACTATTCCGGTGTCTGAAGCGATAGACAAAGGTCTGTTTGATCCAGATAAGGGCGAAGTTGTAGTGAAGAAAACTGGAGAATCAATCTCTCTTGAGCAGGCTATTGAGCAAGGTCTTGTGAAGGCAGATGTAGTTGAAGGTGAGACTCCACAAGACTTCACTGTCATCAAGGGTCTTATTATTACTAGTGCGACAGATCCAAGAACTGGACATGAGATATCTGTTAAAGATGCCGTCAGGAAGGGGATCCTTGATGAAGAAAAAGGATTGTATTACGACACTGCTACACACACTTCTTTACCAATAGATGTGGCTTTGAAACAGGGATTGGTGGAAGGTAAAGATGCTTCTAAAGCAGAGCAACAGAAGCAGGACTCAAAACAGGTGAATGTAACAGGCGTACTGGATCCTCGGAGTGGGAAAGAAGTGGATCTACAAGAAGCAATAGAAAAGGGACTGGTTGACACTCACGTCACAATGTATACTGATCCTTTCACAGGACAAACAATGAAAATTGAAGATGCTATGAAAGAGATGTTGGTATCTGGATCTGTTCAGACTATTTCAACCACACAAACAACCATAACCACCAAACGACCACCAACAACATACGACATAACAGGAGTTCTTGACACACGATCCGGAAAGAAGCTGTCCACAAAAGAAGCTGTAAAACAAGGATTGCTAGACTCATCTGGAACTTTTGTTGATACAAGGTCTGGAGAAGTTATGAATTTGTCCACAGCAATCCATCAAGGTCTTGTTTTCACAGAAAAGCTTCATGAAGGTGCCATAATCGGTAGTGTTCATCAAACGAGGGATCATGGAATCAGATTTAAAGACGCCTTGAAACAAGGGTTGATTGATACAACAAAGGGAACATTTTATGATAGGCTTGAAGATGCATCATGTTCTGTTGATGAGGCCATCAGAACAAACAAATTACTGTCTGAGAATGGAGACCCATTTGATTATATAGGAGTCCATAGGAAAGGAATAACCTTCAGTTTCCAGAACGCCTTGCGTCTTGGTCTCATTGATCCTATCACCTCGCTGTTCTGGGATCAGCCATCAGACAGTCACATCCCTATTGAAGAGGCTGTTCAAAGAGGTTATCTGTCCCCGGTTGTTGGAAGATTTGGTACCCAGACTGGTGAATCGGTTGTCATTTTGAAAGGAGGTGCTGTTCCAAGTCAGGGAAACACAGAACTCATTATTGATCATCAAACTGGTCAATCCTGTTCCATTGAAGAAGCTGAGAAGAAAGGTTTAGTTAGTGTTGTTGAACTGGATGAAAGCATTCCTCTCGAAGATGCCTTTGATAATGGTTTGGTTGATAAAGCAACTGGTTTGTTTCATGATCCTCGTACAGCAGAGTTCATGAGTGTCGACCAAGCTGTGTTAACTGGAAGTATAACTGTGAAAGATTCCAAGCCGAACAGAGATGATCATGATCATGTTGATGGATCAGTAGAAAGCATGCATACAAGAGATACCCTTTCAATATCGGAAGCCATTAAATGCAATATGATCGACACTGATACAGGAATGTTCACAGACAAGGATTCCGGGACATCTATGACAGTGACTCAGGCTATTTCAACAGGCTACATTACACCAGGAGTTTTGAAAGAACCAAGGCAACCCACAGAATTTGGAGCCAAACACCAAATGGTCATGATAACAGAAGGATCTCCATTTAAACCAAAGAAGGATGTTGTATTTAAGAATGGAAAAATGATTTCAAAAACTGCAACTGAGGTAACCGTTAAAAGTGGCAGTGCTACCTACATAACCAAACCTGGCTTTCTTATCGATTCGTCTGGCAATGTTGTGAACACTACAACGGGAAACAAAATGTCAATGCAGGAAGCAGTAATGTCTGGCATTGTCGAGACTGAAATGGCCGAGGGGAAAGAATCTATCCAGCTTGCAGGGGGAGAGGTACCACCTGTGATCGAAGTATCTCAGCCAACATCATCAACATCGCCAACATCATCAACATCATCAACTCCTAGTCCAGGAGTGAGTATAAACTTCTCTTTCCTTCACCTCCCCACGCTCAGCTTTCTTCCTTCATTTTGTAGCTTATTCCTTGTAAACACCAGCATGAATGGCTTTTAAGATCAAATTGATACATTTTTACTTCTCTGATGTATCGAGGTGAGTTATTGCTGTTGTGTGTGTTTACATACATGTAGTTCTATTTAAATATTTATTTTAGTTTTTATTGTTTTATTGTACACTTACATTAGTTTTTCCTTATGTCAATAATAAGTTTTTAAATATCTTGGCTGTAACTGTTGTGGATTTACTTATTTACATCATTTCAGTCTTCTATATTTATATATTTTCTGTCTTTCCTTTGTTTCATCAGTGTCTATTAATGCTATGAAGATTTGAAAGCTATTTTGTCTTTATCATGAATAAACTGCAAAAAATGTAACAATCTTGAGAGCAGTTTTGTGAAAAATACTCTTTAGACTGAATTTAATATTATAATTTTTGTTTCAGTGTTTGTTAAAATGATTTTGAAGTAAAATGTCTGTCCCATCCTTTATACTAACTTCAAAATGTAAATGTTTGCTGCCTGGCAATCTTTTCCCTCAGCTCTTAACACCACTGCAAACTGCTTAAATATTAAAAACCAAGTATTGCAACTTACCACATCTACAAATATAATTGTTCAGTTGATAGGATTAAGTACAGGTTAAACCAGGGCCCATATTTTCGAAGCAATTGTAGCACTAAAAAGCCGAAAATCTGTTGTCACTGTGAGAAACACCATAGCCTGTGACGTTACAACAAATCGTAGCTATGATAGCTTTGAAAATACGGGCCCAGGTTTGTTAGAGCACTTTATTAATTGATAGTTTAATACTACTTACATTTCACTTTAAAATCTAGTTGACTGTCATTTTTTAATTATTTATTTCATTTACAATATGTGTAAAATTATAAATTTGTTTTAAATAATGGTGTATATTATTTGTTGTTACTTGTAAGATGAAAATCTAAGGAGTGATAGAGAAGGCAGGTAAAATCAGATAACACATCCAGTCTACCTTTTTCTTGTTTTGTCTTTGTTTGCCATTAACTGATACTAATAATTTTAAGGAAATTATTATTTTTGTAAAACATATAAAATATGCATCATACATGATACTAATAAAATATTTTGCTGTTTATAATTTAATATTGAAAAATTATTAATATTTTGGAAATACTTTTTCATATTTTAATGTTTTTTTTTTGTTAATATGTACAACTTCAAGTTGTTAACAATTTTGCTTCATCTTCTCATTTTTACTTGTCAGAATTTAAATCTATCTGTATAGGGTATGCTACTATCCATAATCCATGAATAATAACAATGTACTTCTCACAAAACATTCACATATTTGTTGTCTTCAATTAAAACTATATTTGTTATCATTTTCAGAAATGTATGTATGATGTTTGCTAAATTATGATATATGATATACAACTGAATTTGTTTATATAGGTTTACTAAGTGGATGAGTCAGGAATGTCGATCTAAATGAAATTATTTTTATTTATTTACCAGTAATTTATAGGTACTGAGAAGAGTGAATGTGTTTGAGATTGTTGTGTATATATATATATATATTTAATTTTTTAAGCTTTCAATAATGTAACGTAATATATTTTAATATCATATATTTTTTTCTTTAACAAGTGAAATAATTTATGGTTATAAATATTATTTGACATGATATATGGATATGATGACATACAAAATTAATCAGATAACAAAATTAATGCCTTTTAAGATCTTACACACTTGATCTAATTTTATTTTATTTTAGTATTAGTATTCAGTTAGGACCATTTTATGAAACCAAGTGCATTATTTGGTAACATATATATAAACTAAAAGTACCATTTGCAGGCAAACCAACTCAGACCTGGTGACAAAGATGAATTAAATAAATCTAGCCAGCAAAAAGGAAATGATAATCAGTATGTTGGTGGCAGCTCCTCAAGCAAGCCTGGTTTCCATGTTAATGGTGTTACCGACAGTGAGGTCAAGTCAGTGCCAGTGTTTGATTCAAGTGAATTCAGCTTCACACACGATCAGCTGGAGGTTCTGTTTGGATACACAGAAAACTTGCTATACTCTTTTTGGGATTCTGATGCTGAAAGGCTAGTTCATCCCAAAACTGGAACATTACTCGGTGTCCAAGAAGCATTAGATTGTTCCATCGTTCCATCGTGTCTGAAAGTGAAACAGTTTGCTGGTGATGAGTGTGTTGATCTGACAGAAGCTGTGGTGTCTGGCCAGGTGGATAGAAAAAGCGGTAGAGTTGTAGACATGAACAGTGGCTATGTTACATCATTCAAGGAAGCCCTGGAAGAAGGAGTCTTGTTGATTGAGACAGACAGCTTGAGCGATCCACAGAGTATTATACATTCCATACAGAAACAAGTTGGAAGTGGAGTGTACAGTCTGATTTTGTCTGGAGAAGCACGTGCTTCAATACAGATTGTGGACAGAAAAACCGGCAGGAGATTCTCGTTTGCAGAAGGTATTTCGTGTTCTTTGCTGGATGCAGATGATGCTACTGTGAAAGACACTGTATCGGGCAAACGACTTTCGTGGGATGATGCCAAACGAGTTGGAATTATTTTGAATTCAAAACCATTAACTCTAAAAGAAGCTATTGTTTCTTATTTATCAAGCTCGAGTTCAGGCACTTTTTCCCAACCTGGGGGTTATGGGAAAGTATTAACTTTACAAGAAATGATAGATGAAGGCTTTGTGGATCCAAGGAATGAGGAAATATTGAACACTACCAGTGGGACCTGGATGACTGTTAGTGATGCCATTGCCTCTGACGTCCTTGATCCTTCTCAAGGAAAGGTGTTTCACTATGGAGTTGATAAATCTCTTTCTCTACATGATGCTGTAGATGCTGGAATTATTTCCACAAAAATGTCTCATATTCACAGAAGGAATATCTCAGGTCTGACAAATGGAGTAGGGGAAAGTTCGAAGGAAACAAAAGCACAGCCTATCAACCTAATTAATGCTATTGAAAATGGTCTTGTTGATCCAGTGACCAGTGAGGTTTCTAATCATGGTAGGTGGATGTCCTTCAGTCAGGCATACAGGAGAAATATAATTGAAGTGGACAATTGTTTTGTTGTTGACCAGTCCACAGCACTAGTGTATAGCTTTTCTGAAGCAGCTGATACAGGTCTTGTTGATGTTGCCAGAGGGACCATACTTGATACACTTCTTGCTCAGAAATTTTCAGTGTTTGATGCAAAGCAGAGGGGCTTGTTGAGGAGCTCAAACCAGCCATATCTTTCATTATCTGTAGCAATGCAGTGTGGTGTGTTTGATCCTGAGGAGAAATGCATTCGTGACCCGGTTACAAAACATGCATTATCCATAACCAAAGGCATTGCTCAAGGCATCATTGACCCATCATCCAAACTAACTATTCCAATGTCGTGTCAACAGATGACATTACAAGAGGTGATTTCTAGTGGATCACTGAACATTGATTCACTGGATCTAATATTTCCTGATGGTAAAAAATGTTCATTGGTTGAGACTTTAGGTATGCCTCGAAGGAGGTCATCAGTTCTTCCACGGTTCAACAGAAAGTCTAGCTTAACTCTAGATGAAGCAATAAGCAGAGGCATTTATGATCCTCTAACAAACTCGGTGAGGTCTAAGGAAAAAGGTTTTGTTCCACTGCAAGAAGCTTTAGAGAAGGATCTAATTCACACTGATTCATTAGTCAGAGATCCTTTTAGTGGAGACATTCTTAACTTGGGAGAAGCCTTGGAAAAACGTATCATTGATCCAGAGTCTGGCAAAATGTTAGATTCAAATGGTCAGGCAATTGCTTTGAACTTCGCTATGGATAAAGGTTTGATTTTGAAATCCAAAGCTCCACTAAATTTATCTCTCTCAGAAACTCTGGATGAGGGTCTGTTCTGTGCAGAAAGTAACAAATTTGTAAACCCCGACACCAGTGAAGAGGTGGATTTTGCAACAGCTTTGTATTTGGGCATGATAGATCCTTCATTGGTGAAGGTTAGAGACACCTGTACAGGAATCCTTCTAAACTTCGAAGTAGCTGTCAGCAATGGGCTGGTTAATCTTGAACAGGGAACATGTTTAGACACTGAGGCTGGTGAAGATTTCAGTATTATTGATGCTCTGGACAGGGGAATAATTGTGGACACAACCAATCAACCCTCGGTGTCTCTCCAAGAAGCTATTGATGAAGGCATTTTGGATGTGGAAACCTGTACTTTCAGAGATTTGGCAAGTGGATTTTCAGTTCACTTGGAGGATGCTATGGAATCGGGGCTGTTGGATAGACTGTCTGTTTCAGTTAGAGATATAAGGACTAATACCTTGTTAACTTTAGATGGTGCAGTCAGTCTTGACATTGTTGACCCAGTTACAGGCTCTTACACATGTCACAATACTGATGAAGTTCTCAGTTTTAAGCAGGCATTGGATAAAGGAATAATATTCAGTGACTGTTTTGAAATAGAAAATACTCTGACAGAAGCAATTAAGCAGGGAAAATACAGTGAAAACACTGGGAAGTTCACAGAACCTTCAACAGGGAGGGTGCAAGACTTGAAGGAGGTGGTTTCTGAAGGAATATTTGACATAGAAAGACTGAGAGTACTTGACAAAGGAAACAAAAAACTTCTTTCCTTCAAGGAAGCAGTCCACAGTAAAATAGTTGATGCTAGACATGCTCTTGTAGTGGATTCAGAAACAAGTGAGATGTTTAGTCTCCGGGAGGCTTTGGACAAGGGATTACTTCAGGAAAGTCTTGATAATTTGTCCCTTTCCCTGAAACAAGCAGTTGATACTGGTTTGTTCAACATTAATGATGGAAAGATTATTGATCCTCTTTCCAAGCAAAATCTTTCGCTGGAAACTGCCATAGATATTGGTGTCGTCAGTATTTCCTCGGTTCTGATTAGAGCTCCTGATAAAGAAATTTTCGAACCACTCTCTGAAGCTGTGAAAGCAGGTAGAGTTTCCATCAGAGATACAAAAATAGTCTTTGAGCCAAGTGGATTAACAGATGATGTTACAAATGCTTTCGATAACAACACCCTCCTTGATAAACCGGTATGTGGTCTTCCTCTGGCTGATGCATTCCAGATTGGTCTCTATAATAATGACATTCAACGCTTCTGGAATCCTGTGACTGGAGACTACTCAACATTGCATGAAGCCATCTGTGGCAAACTGATAGATGCTGATGTTCCTCAAGTGGTTGTTCCAGATGTTGGCATATTTTCACTAAGAGATGCGATGGACAACGGTCTAATAGATCCTCACACTGGTAAATATATTGCTTCAGAGGTGCCCCTTTCTCTTGGAGATGCAGTTGAAAGTGGCAGACTGGTTTTATCAGCAAAGCTAAACATTAGTGTTACTTCCATAAGTGAAAGTAGTACTTCTGTATGCAGCAGCATGTCTTCTGTAAATCAGCCTGAATTGTCTACCAGTGAAGTAAATAAAAAGGAAATTAATCAAAACACCATTTCTGATAAACCAAAGCAAGTTGTCAGCAAGAATGAAAAAGACATTGAAGCCAAGGATTTGTTAGGCTCACCTGTGAAAAAGTGTACTGATAATGCAGCTGTAGATATGCCAATAAGTGTCACAAAGACTGAAAGTTTCCACACAGAATTCAATCCGAAAGCTAATTTTCAAAAATTTGGATCTGACACTAGTCATACAGACAAAAACGAAATCGGACAAGACTCAAATAATCATGATGTGATAAAAAATGATAATCCAGTTGAAATTGTGCCAAACAAGTCAGATGAATCTGCTGTTCAGAATTGTTCAACAAAAGAAATACTTTTGGAAAAACCAGATAATGACATGTGGACAAGTAAAATATCAGCGGAAAATTCAAAATCCAATGAAGCATGTTGCCAGCAGTTCAAAGAATTGTTTGACTCATACAAAATAACTGACACTCCTGTGAATGAAGACAAACCTTACAAGCGAAGCATTAGTACTCCTTGCACTATACAAGATAACTTCAGTTGTGACTTGACAAATGTTGCATGGAGTCCAACTACTAAAGAACTGTCTGCCTCGCTGGACTCTTTAATTCAGAATGCTGTCAAGAACCAACAGTGGTCTCTGAAACCTTTGTCCTTGTTTGAATTCATACAGAATCCAGTGTGCACTGAAGGAGAAAAAACTTTTCGAAATCCACAAACAGGCACCATATGCACATTAATAGAAGCTATTAAAAATAACGAGTTGGACCTCTATGGACATGTGATCTCTCCTATCAGCAAACAACCAATCACTTTGGATGAAGCTATTTCTTCTGGGGTTATAGACCCTGCAACTTGCATGTACCAAGATACTTCTTCCCAGAAATGGCTGACACTTCAACAAGCTAAGGATGTTGGTTACATTTACAAAGAGAAAGAAACTGGAAAATGTCCAATTGAGATTTACATTGAGGAAATACTCTCGGATTCATCTTCAACAGGGAAACAAAAACTTGAAGAAGCCTTTACCAGTGGTTTGTTGCACCGCTTCAATTCCCAAGTGATTGACCTCGACAACCAACCCATCACACTGCGCCGAGCTGCCAGCCTGGGCATGATTGATATCAAAAGTGGTGAATTCAAGAACCAGCAGACTGGAGAATGCATGTCTGTTGCTGATGCTATGGAAAAAGGCTTCATTCTTCACCCAAGAGGCCTACCACTGTACAGCTCTGTTGATCAGGGCCTGTATTTAGAAAAGACAGGCAAGTTTGTTGACCCCGTTTCGAAGGAGGTGAAGAATCTGAAGGAGATGATAGCAGATGAAATTATCAGTGATATCTGTGTTGAGATTCGTGACATGACACAGGACAGTATAATAGCTCTAGGAAAGGCAATCAAACGAGGAATCATTGATCCCGTTGGTGGGGTGTATGTGAACAGAGGTGAAGCAAAGAGATACAACTTCCTTGATGCCATTGCTGCTGGACTGATTGTGAGCAATAAAACACGAGAAGGTCTCTCGGATACATCCGTCATGAAAAAACTGAACTCACTTTATCCTAACACAGATTCATCAGATCCACGAGCTGTTCCTTTCAGGCCAGTTCTTCCACCAAAACCTTCTCTAACTACAAAACAACCAGCAGCTAAATCTGTTGGTTCTTGTGATGGCACCGGAGATGCAATGACAAAGTCCTCTTCTGTAGAAAATGGATCACTTACTTCAGACAATGGTCATGAAATAAAGGTGTGCAATTTACAAGATATCGGTAAGAAACCAACCCAAAGAGCTGAGCCTAGCAAAGAAGATAAATCAAAGCCATCTTCTACATTAGAACAGACCTCAACAGCCACAAAGCCTTTAGTAGTATCACAAAATAAGTCAGAAAGTGTTGTTAACAGTCCATCCCCGACCTTTAAGCCGAATGTTACACTGAAAGGAGAGTCCACAGACAGTAAAGCTGTTACCAAGGAGAGTTATACGGAGTCTAAGAAAGAGGACAAAACTGCTATGTTACTTCCCTCTGAAGATGATGCTATTTCTAATACTACTTCAATGGCTATTGATGCTGAACCAAGTGCTTTCCCAACTAAACCAAGAATTGCTGCACAACTTGAAAGTGGTTCAAATAACACAGCATCTGCAGAAAGCAAATCTAATATGGAATCACAACAGATTGATGTTCCAAACAGCAGTCAGCCTTTGGTGGACTTTGAGAAGAAACCTGCAGTTGTTGTGGAACCATCAGAAAGAAATGTGGCTGCTTGTCAAATTGAAAAAGATTATTCTGTTACATCAGACAAACGCAGAAAACTAGAACAATCTGAACCATTGAAACCTGGCATCAAATGGTCTGATTCGCTTTCAAGTGATCAACAGTCAAATGCAACAAGTCCAATGGTGTCCAAGGAAGTTACTAATCAGAATAACTTAAGCATTGACTCTAACAACAAACCTAAAATTACTGATGGCAGACCAACATTGCCTCCAAAACCTAGTTCAATGAAACCATTATCACCAGGACTTCCAACACAGATTACTGTTGCTACAGATCCAGGTATGGACACTGGTTATAACTATGAAATTGGTCAAACAGATGAATTAAGAACTCATGAAGATCATAAAAATCTGATGCCCACAACTAAAACTACAAAGGACAAAGCAAAGTACAAGGATATGGAAAAAGATGAAGGTGCCTTTGATCTCAAGAAAATCAAGAAACATGATGTGATTGTTGATTCTAACAAATCCAATGACCCTAAGAAAGCTGTGGAAATTCCTAAAGGTGGAATCAAAATTGATGCTAAGAAATCCATAGTAATTAACACAGCTGATGGTAGTACTGATTCCATTGATGCTTCGGTAACTATGAAACACAAGAGTGGCGTCGATTCTAGCAAATCTGTGAAAATCCAGAAAGCTGATGATAACATCCAAAACAGCAAGTCGATCAAACCTAAGAAACCTGATGCTAGCACCAGTTCTACCACAGCCATGGCAACTAAGAGAGGTGACGGTAGCATTGATTCCATCAAAGACAAGGAAACTAAGAGAGTTGATGGTAACACTGAACAAACGAAATCCAAAGATTTCACTCGTCCCGATGTAGTCCAGGAAATTAAGAAAGCTGATGGTGACTTCAATGCAGACAAGCCAAGTAGAAAAATCCAAAAGAAAGCTATGGAAGATGAGAAACCTGATGGTAGATTGGATACAAAGAATGCCAAATCATCTGCATTGGATTCTTTGACAGAATTTGACAACAAGCATTTATCTCCAAGTGTAGAACTGGGTAATAAAAACCTTGACATTTGTTCCTCTGTTAATAACAACAACATTTCGAACATAACCAGAACAAATGAAATTTCGGTCCAACCTTATCTGACTTCTGGCAACATGAGTGTTGGTGCTGATTCTAATGATAAACACCAACAAGAAAAGACTCAACATGTTAAAGCTCCTGTCCAGAGAGTCTTGGAATTTAATAACAGTGTTTCTGATAGGACAGATGCTTCTACCACAAATCAGCTTCACAAAGTTAGCAACAAACAAGATATACCAGATAACAGATTAAAAGAACTTACTGTTCATGATTACAAAGGTGATGTCATTACCAGTAGATATCAGATGGAAAATGATGTCCAGAAGTCCATGTCAGAAAAAGAAATGGTTAATAACTCTCCTTCTAGACGGAAGGGGGTGAATAATCGAACTGTAAGATTCAAAGGATTGGAACCTGATGAAGAACTTGAGTCTTCTAAAGATGAGTATCCTGAGTTTCGCAAACACAATGTGTCAGAGTTTCATAAAAACCGAGTCCCTGAGAGTCACAGAGACAATCACAAGGACAGTGTGTCTGAAGATCACAAAGATTTCTTTCCTGTGTCTCGCCCTGGTGATCTGAATGTGAACAGAGCTGTGCTGGACAGCTTCAAGACCAGTCAGAGGGAGGACAGTGACATCACCACACCGGAGATGGAGGCAAATCGACTGACGGACATTCTTCTTAAAATGAATGTCAAGGCTGGAATGACTGCTCGGGAAAGGCGAAAGGTACATGGCATGACGCTTGCTCGGAATGGTTTGAATTTCTGCTGCTAGATACGAAACATTGCCATGAAAGACTTGTGCCACTCCACCCCATGTGTTGATAACTGTGACAACTGTCTTAACTCGATATTGCATGGTGTGGTACTGATTTCAGCAACTTGACGGATTATGAGCATTTGTTTTCATTAGTGTTTTAGAATGAAACAGATTGGAGTTATTAACATTAAAATTTGTCATGAACTTTTAACAGCACGAACTTTTATCAGATTTGATTTGAAGAAAAAATATTGATTGTTGCTGATTTGAATGTTTTTTATTACAATTTTGTTTAAAGCATGTTTAAAAAAAGTTTCCTCATGGAACATTCTTAAATACAACTGGAGGACTTTGTGGGTTGGGAAGAGGTGAGGGGACAAGACATAGCTATTTGCAATATCTTTTTTGTTCTGCAGAGCATGATGTGTTCTTTCTATATATTTATTTTAATTGTTTAGTTTATGTATTATGCATGGTGTGGACTTTGTAACACTGTTCAAACAACTAGTGCTATTCTTTAGACTGATTGTTCTGTTTCC
>JAUUEI010598427.1:0-10339 GCA_032274625.1 Depressigyra globulus
TCAAAATTTCAAAACTTTTCAAGGCCCTTGAAAAGTATTTTGCAAATTTCAAAACTTTTCCAGGTTTTTAATGACCACGGGAACCTTGTAAGAATCAATGTGCTCTAGAGGTGTCATTAAACAAAACAAACTTTACTCTTTTTTTTCTCCACTCACCTTCTTTTAGTGACTTTCGGCTGGACGGGGCAGAGTTCGTCAAAATGTTTTTGCGATGAGAGTCTGGGTAAGATGAGAAATCGATTCTGTTCGACAACCTCGTCCAGTGTCTTTCTTTGTAACTGTTTCATCTGCAGATTAATTATATTTTTGTTATTTTCATTACAGTTAGTTTAAAGGCATTTCATTGGTCAAGGCCTGAGAAAAGGGGCTTGTTCATTTCGTTGATTAATCTAAAATGATTTTCAAAAAATATTTATTTATGTGGTAGCATTACTCCATTGAGCGGGCGCCTTAGCCCAGTGGTACAGTTGCCCGCCTGATGCGCTGTCAGTCTAGGATCGATCCCTGTCAGCTAGCCACTGGGGGTTTTCTCGACGTAGTCATGCGTCCAACGCCGATATTACCGTATTTACATTTGTAAATTAAAATGTGTTGAGTGCGTCGTTAACAAAAAATTTTTTATAATAATAATACTCCATTGACTAGTGATTTTCAATTTTGGGCTAGTAATTAAACTGTGAATTTGCCCGACGGATATTGAATATAAAAAAAAGAAAAACTATTCTAATTTCTCAAAATGTCATTTCCAGGTCGTTACAGGCCTGGGGCCTTATTCACAAAAGAGTGTAAATCTACATCTACAACTAGCACTTACGTGTGCCGTAGACTTACATTTACATGTAGGTGGAACCTTATTCACAAAGGTAGTCGTAAACTTTGGGTTGGATGTGTATCTAGTAAAGGAACTCTTTCACCGATAAGATAAAATTGTCTTAGAAACCACGATGTCCAGTCAAATATTATATTATTGTAAAATGCCTTTAGGCATTGAAATAAAAGAAGCTTGACGTTAAAACAGTTTCTAAAGTTTTAAGCAAGATTATTAATTTTTTATTTTTATTTAAAAATCCAATCGACTTTCTGATCAAGAATTTAAGACTAAAACCCAAAGTACCTTCGGAAACGTGTTGAAATAACTGATCACGTGACATTCATTCACAAGCCGTGACATAATAGCAGCAATCTCTGCATGTTAATAGTTGACGTCACGATTTTGTTTTGGGATAGGCGTCCCGTACAAAAATATGTTCTCAACAACCATCAAAAAACATTATATCATTACTGTTTTTATGTATTGCCATTGAAAATGAATGCACTTGAGACTATTTTCGTTATGAAAAAATTAATTTATAACCAAGTTAACAGACAAATGACTATGTGTACGCTAGTTGTTGTTGAAGGCAATCCTAAATATACGTTCAACTTTACACGTAACTTTCATTTACACTGTTTTGTGAATACCGTTTGATGGCTCATCAGTCGTACATTTACGTTTACGTGTAAAACTAGATTTACACCCTTTCGTGAATAAGGCCCCTAGATTTTAAAAATCATGACAATCAAGGGTTTTCCAGGATTTCAAGGGCATGTAAGAAACAATACTTTTGATAAATCAATAAAAAATCTTAATTATTAAATCATCACCCACGCCCGTGAACCCCTGTCAACGCAATCTGATGGGCGCGTAATAACGCGACTCTAAATTGAACAAATCACGCTTGTATTTTGACTGCCATTTTAATTGTTTATTGCAACCAATCCACGATGCCACATTCTGTTCACAATGAACTTACTGGAATACTTTTTATAAATTGAAATTCGTTTGGTTGGTTATCTTTACACTGAGCCAATCAGCTAGGAGTTTAGTTAGTTATTAAGATCTCGTCAGTTTGACAATCGAGAAAACTCAGGAATATAGTTGTTCCGTAATTCTTTGGATAGGACAGGACAGGACAAATGTTTAACATCCACATTCAGAACCAGACTGTTATAGCGGACGCCTCTCCTGGGTCCAAATTCTGGCGTTAACTGGCCTCTGGGTCCGGGGCAGGAAAATAGGGGGGGGGGGGGGGGGGGGCGAGGGTGAGTAAGATTGGAATCTCGCCTGTGGCTGCCCAATAAAGGAGCGGAGTCACCAGTCCGAAGAATCTAGCACAGACGAGGCAAAGAAGGCACCGACTTAGTAATGAAATAATTATCTCAGTTGGAGAATTAATTTTTGAATATTTAAAATAATGAGCGCATAAATATTTCGTTCCGGTGATTTTGCACTAATTTTTGAAAATTTTAAACCAAAGCAATTGTTTAGAAACCTGAAATATATACTGAACTTACAAGAGGAGGAGGAAGGAGTTGGAGCCCTGAAAAGGGCTAAGGGGTGTTGAGGAGTGTGATTTATACCCACCTCGTAAACATTTTGAGGAGTGTGATTTTTAGCACTCGTGGGTTTTTCAAAAACCAAGGTCTCATCACTATGTTCAGGGTTTGATAAATCCACTAGCTCTTGGTCTTGACTAGTAAATGTTTGGTCTGGGCTAGTGGAAATTATAGAAGTGTATTACTACAATTCATAGGGGTGTAACGATACGTTAGGGTCTCGATACGATATGTATTACGATATTAACATCACGATACGATAAGTATCGCGATACTATATTTACTCTAATATATTGCTGATCAGTTTGTCTACAAATAAAACAATACTGAAAACATTTATGCTCATATTTGTGAATGATTAAAATGGCATTTTTTCTTCAATTAATAAAAATAAATTAAAATGTAGGATTTTTTTTCGCGTTAAGATGTATATACTGATTTACTATTGGGTTCCAATAGCGGTGAGTAACAATGAACACTAGGGGCAGTAATACATGGTATGCATTAGACCTAATATAAGCGTACTAGGATAATATTTATTACTTATGTAGATATGTATATCAAAAGCCATATTTGATCATAGTGCATCTGTATTAGACCAATAACGTGTAAACGTTGTTTTAATTTAACTGAGAAAAATCGGTAGAATTGTTTTTAAAGTATCGATACATTGGTTCACGTTTGGAGAATAGTATCGTGTGCTGAAATGTTGCAATATGTCAAGTTATCGATTTATCGTTACATCCCTAATAATTCATAGCGACTTTCTCAAACACTGCCATGTTAAAACAAAGCAGCCATAAAGATGTTTTCTTACACTGATGGTTGCCACGGGAACGCTTTCCTCGTTGAATAAGAGCAGTGACTCGTGATTTCGACTGACACCGAATCGTTTCGACAGTTGGTCGATGGAGTCCGACTTCATGTTCACGTAGCCGAACGTCACGTAATCTCGGTGGAGAAAAGCCGGGGCCAGGAACCGTGTCGAGGGTCGATCTCGGTGACCGAAGAAAATAGCTCGAACATGGTTGTCTCTCCATCCACCGATAAATGTCTCGTAATTACTGTCATCAACCTAAAGAAACACAACAAAAGGTAAAAGTGACATTCTCTGCTCTTCATCATCTAACAGCGTTTACTAACACAAAATACAAACACAATTACATTTTTAATATACTCTCGAGTCTTCACAAACAACAAAGTTACATTCTCTCCTCTCCATCATCTAACAGCGTTTTCTAATACAAAATACAAACAGAACAACACTTTTAATAAATTCACGAGTCTTCCCAAACAACTAATTTGATAATATCTTTTACTAAAAGATAGGATATGAATCTTTAGTTCGTGTTCTAAAAATAAAAACGGCTGGTCACAAATACGCGTAAGTAAACGCGATATTTTCGATTTTTTTTGCATATTTTAAAACAAAAATAACTGCTATTAATTTTATTTTATTTTTGAAAAAAAACAAAAACAACAACACTTGCCTTTCCATATATGAACATTATTTTATTTATATATACAATTTTTATGTGACAATACACAAGTAAAACATTGTAAACTTAGGCCCACTCAACATGATTTTTGTCAAAAATAATCCAGTAGTCAGAAGGTTAATGAAACGCATTGACTTGACACTAAATATTATGTAACGGGTTATGCAAAAAATGAAATGAGTTGCTTGAAAATATTTCAATTCTCAGAGGCCTGATAGAGACCAGCTAAAGCGAAATACTTTTAAAACATTTTCCTACATTTTGAAGCGTATCCTTGGGAAACCAGTTTCGGACAAACTCCCTCAGAGTGTGCAGGTTCACAGCTCCACTGAAGAACGTCGGGCGGCCATTAACGAGACCGACAATCGCTGGGACGTCGTGGATACGGAGGTGACTGGCAATCCCTCGGTTAACGGCCATGTGAGCTGTTCCTATACACAGTCCTACAAAGAGAGAAAACGTTTGTAATATCCAGGGCTCAATATGTGTCAGTAAAGTTTGTGTCATTTAACGACACCTCTAGAGCACACTGATTTTTATTTAATCATCGGCTATTGGACGTCAAACAAATTCTAATTCTGACATATGTTTTTTTTAGAGGAAACCCGCTGCCGCCACATAGGCTACTCTTTCCGATAAGCAGCAAGGGATCTTTTATAAGCATTATCCTAAAGACAGGACAATACATACCAAAGCCTTTGGTGTACCAGTCGTGGGGCACTGGTTGGAATGAAAAAAAGCCCAATTTATGGGTTTACCGAGGAGGTTCGATCCTACGACCGCGACACCTCAGGCAACTTACTGAGCTAGATCCTGCCCTTATTTTCATATGGGTTACACAAAATTAAACCTGTGTCAACCGCCAGTGGGCAACATGATTAAACTCCAATGTTCTAAAATTAAAACTAGCACATTTCTGATATAGTCTTTTGAAGATATTTTAGTCTTTTATTTAGTCAAAGTTTGGACCAACAAACTCAATTTATTTGCAATTACGGAGTTCATTGGGAAAAAAATCTTCAACAGGGCAGAAGTATCAGTAAACCTAATGCATATATAAGCTAAAAGCTGATTAGTTGATATATAAAGACCACAATGTAAACAGGCATAAACCCAAGTGTTAAAATAGTAACCATTTGAGTATAAACATGTTTTCGTTCTGGTTAAGATTTAAACATTTGGGTTCAAAGGGTTAATATAAAAAGTATTCTAGATGATGCAACTTTAACTCATCGTCATAAAATACTCAATATTAAACTGATTTAAGATCATTATTTGTATTACTAGGGGTGGGATCTAGCGCTCGCCTGAGGTGACGCGGTCACAGGATTGAACCTCCTCGGTGGACCCATCAATTAGGCTTTTTCCCATTCCAACCAGTGCCCCACGACTGGTATATCAAAGGCCGAGGTATGTACTATCCTGTCTATGGGAAAGTGCATATAAAAGATACCTTGCTGTTTATCGGAAAGAGTTGCTCATGTGGTGGCAGCGTGTTTCCTCTAAAAGACAGGACATGTCAGAATTACCTTATGTTTGATTTCCAATAGCCGATGATAAATTAAAAATCAATGTGCTCTAGAGGCTTTGTTAAATAAAACAAACTTTACTTTGTTTCAGTGGTCAATGTAGGCTGAGGGTAAAATCAGTAGATTGGCATTTTATTGTGTTTTGTTACACTTGAAATAGCTTATTAGTAATACAAAAATGTAAAGTAAAGTGTGTTTTATTTAACGACGTCTCTAGAACACATTGCTTTTTATTATCATCGGCTATTGGACGTCAAACATATGATAATTATGACATATGTTTTTAGATGAAACCCGCTGCCGTCACATAACCAACTGAGCTAGATCCGGCCCCTGACCACCAAAACAGTTACATGGTGTATACTAACCAACTGAGCTAGATCCTCCCCCCCTACCCCCGGACACAGTTACAGGGTGTATACTAACCAACTGTTTCGAGTTCTGCAATAAACTTCTCAATGTATGGCTCAATGCGCATGCACTCAAAGCAGAAACTGCTGTGAAGGTAAATGAAGCACGGTGTCTTGTGACTCTCTGGCAGTAGCCGCATCTCAAAATGTCTGAAAAGCAAAAACAAAAATACAGTTTAGGATACTTGCAATTTGAGCCAAACACAAGAGAAGAACAAGAAGAAATGTATGGTCACTATGATTGCAGAGCATATCCGCAGAGCTATATGCCGAAAGAGCTTGTGATGCCTTACCTCATCAAGTAAGTGCATCCATCTCTGGGTTAACGCCTTAACTCAACATACATTGACAAAATATTGATAAACACAAAGTGTCAACTGGCGGAATTGAAACCTATTCAAAAATCACCAGCCGTGACTAAAAATCAATTAGCCGAACTGATTCAGTTACCATTAAATTTAGAGGAATTACACCTATTATTTAATAACGGTTATATCGGCATCAGAAACATGCCTACATTGAGAAAAAAACCAGTGGCTAGCTGACGGGGATCGATCATAGATCAACCGCACATCAGGTGGGCATTGTACCAAAATGCTAACAAGATATATACAATTACCTCAGGGTTATTGCGTATCTGTCGAGAACGGAAGAACCTTTGCCAAAGTTAAAATTGAATCCCGAGCCGGAAAACATGTCGTCGAATGGGAAGAATCCCCGCGGGTGTTGGAACGGCTGACGTTGTCTGTCCTGCGACGAGGTGTACCCGTAATTATCATACGCAGACCTCTTCTCCGCGTTACTCAGGGTCTGTGTGGAACAAAACAAAACAATGTAGATGCCGAAAAGGTTTGGACAAATAGGAACTTTTGGGGGTATACTAGAGTACATATGGCTGTCAGGTTATGTTATTATAGGTCTAAAAAATGAATTATTTCAATAAAGATGTTTATTAATATTAGTATAAAAGTACTTTTTTATGGGTATACTAGAGTACATATTGTTGTCAGGTTATGTTATTAAACCATGTAGGTCTAAAAGAAAGAATTATTTCAATAAAGATGTTTATTATAAAAGTTCCTTTTTTGGGGGGTATACTAGAGTACTAGAGGGGTTGAAATAATATCTGAAGGTTTAGAAGCCAACTGGCACCCAGGTTTACCCAAACTAGAGGCCAATTGGGTTTAGTGGGAGTCAGTATATTTATCAGTATATTTGTCAAATGCCTGTGATTATGATCGCACCTAAAATGGGGTGGGGGTGAGGTGCTATAAAACAAACTAATATTGATGTGGAAAGGGGATCAGAGGTTAGAACTGAGCTTCATGGACAGGGTTTATGGTGCTATGATTAAATATTGTATTTTCTGAACAATTAGTTGCGCTGGTAATTATCTAGCCGTATCCACTTTTGGTTAGTCCCAGTAGTTACGAGTACATTCCCCAAGTCAATCGTGACTAAACAATGCTAAACCTACTGGTAGATTTAATCAAGTGTCCACTATTTCAGTGTTTAAAATACTATGAAAACTGTGATTATTTAAGCCGTGTTTCTACCGCATCTGCACAAACACGCACATACCTGCACGTTATCTGGAAGATAAATAGAACAATGTCATTTATATGTAGCTGTTTCCACGGATTGCACGTTCCGTAGCGGTCCTCACAGATTAGAACATGTTCTATTTTGTCCGTCTGTACGGTGATGGTATCACTTACCTGATTGGCTGAATCTTAGTTGAGGAGTGGCGTTGCTTTGTACAGTAACATTGAATTTATTGAAGATTGTATTGGCAGTTCAGGCATGTCCACTTTTCATTTATATTGGCGGTCATGGGCCGTGCTCAGTGGAAACAGATACATACAAAGCACACTGTTCTATTTTTTTCTTCTTCTGGATAATGTGCAGGTCTGTGTGGATGCAGTGGAAATGTGGTCTAGCCTGTTTTGTACGGTTATGGAAGCTGTAAGCGACCAGGTACAAAAAGTAATGCCGTATCACGTGACATTGTTTAGACCGCCATAGTAAAACAGAATAGACAAATGGATTGAACGCAACCCCAAAACATATGCCAGTTGAAGACAGCCATTTGTAATCTGTTTGCTAACCTCAATAGGTATAATTCCATTGCATGTTGCATTGTACTTTCAGATAATTGCTACAAAAATGATAAATATGATGTGGATTATACGACTGGCGATTACCATGAAACTCATAAATAAACAATACTTTTTTTTATTTTTTATTATTGAAACATATTTTATTGCACATAAAAGACAAATGGATTGGGCACAAGTGTTACACTGAACTAGGAAAACACTAGTGGCTTATAGTTATGGTCCGAAAAATACAATTCGCCAAATTTGTCACCAGTTTACATAGATCTATATTCGCCAGACTGGCGTACTAGTCGCCATTGGCGATTTGGCGTACGGGTAGTACGATCCTTGGAACACTAGACGTTCTTTAATTTTAAACATCATACTTAAACAAACAGTATCCCACAGGGATAACATGCAGTGAAACTCTGCTATTGAATTAAGGCATTAAGGTGGCACACCACCATTTATTACTCTATGCATATCAATGCAAATAATAAAGCAGAATAAATTCTGTGAAAAATAGCATGATATAACAAGGAATAAGCAACTGAAACCTTTTGTACATACCGTAAAATGGCACGTGACATAAGAAAAATCAATACAGGTTGACCACATTTTTCACTTTTGTTGAAGCACTGTCCCATTTTGCTACCGTATACCTACTTCCATGTGACCACATAACACACTAAGAAATTGTGTTACTTAGTATCAAAAATAACAAATAATGTATAATGGCTGGAATATTTAAATACCATAGAGGTCATCCTAGTTGTAATCATCCAAAAAACCTTATGCATACTTCATTTTAAAATTAATTTTTAATGAAGACCTATATCCTAACCTGGACTATATTAAGCTGCTACAGGAAGGTGCGGCAACACAAATGGTGGTGTGTGGCCTTAACCCAGACATCAAGCAGGCCTCTGAAAATTGCAAGAACGATCGTTTCGTGTAACATATTCTTCGTTCGTGCAAAAATTAGGACATTAAAATGAATTTTAGATCACTTGGTTAGTTAATGAAACCAATCGACGTGACATTAAATATGTTGTAATAGGTTACGCAAAATGAAATGGGCTACCTGAAAACGTGGGTTACGCAAATGTTCAATTCTCAGATGCCTGTTAAGGCAGCACTGGCCCTATCGGCTTATGACTATGGGGAAAGCTCTGGTATATGTTTATTTTAGTATTCCACTTGGGCGGCAGAAGCGGGGTGGGGTCTGGGAGGGGTCAATAATTTTGAAAACAGCTGTACATTAACTTTGATAACCGTAAACAACATGAGTGTAATACATAGAAGGCCTATTTAGGTTTTAAAATGTTTTCTAAAAGTAGATCAAATTGAGGTGGGTTTTTTTAATATTTGCGTGAATGCAAACATGTGTTTATTTGTTTACCTCGTATGCCTCGTTGATTTTTGTAAATTTGTCAGCAGCATCAGGTGACTTGTTCTTGTCAGGATGCCTGAAATCAAACAAACCAAAATACATTAAATACAAAATGTGCACAAACTGACAATAATGCAATATCGTTTGAATTGGGGTGGGGAAGGGAGGGAAGAAAGAAAATTAAGGCTAAATGAACAATGCCCCAATATAATAAAGTAAAACTGTTTCATAATTTATCAATTATAGTTTTATACACCAGTATATATGTAATTTACATATATCGATATACATTTTGACACATCCAATAATCTGAATTGGGGAATATTACATTTGGTAAAAGGAGATTTATAACAAAAATTAATATACACAGTAAGTATCTGATAAATACCATTTTTGAAATTGCATTATGAACTGCATGAGTATGAAGTGGTTACCACTGATGTTCGAATAGTTTCCTGAACAAGTACACACTGATCATTTATATTAAGGCAAGTATTTAATGGTGTCCATGCAATGGTTAGGTAGTTAAAAACTTAAATGTCTATTGTCTATATAAGATGAAAATAACAGAAAAATACATGTACAATTTTTTTTAATAGACACATTCAGATCATTTCGGCAATTTCCATAGCAGTGTCTTCTTATGTTCCATTTATATTTTTCTATTAGAAGCAGGGGTACACAAATGTGAAATTCTGATGGTTGCCCAATGGGCAACTGGTAGCTGAAGTTTGGTTGCCCAGCGTTGTCTCTTGGTTGCCCACATATTTCATAATTTTAATGTTTATGAATATAAATAATTTAAACTTTCAGTACAATGAAGCAACAGATTTTAAAATGTTTCTATTATTATCATTATTTATCCGTTTTATTCGAAAAGGAAATATTTTGCGGCGGGAATTGACTGGAACGAACTAGATTGGGGACAAAACATCTGGCATATTAGTATTCTAAATGTCACGCATGAAAACCAAGCATGGTGGATGCCAATTGGATGGCAACGTTAAGGTGGATATTGAGCAATATTATAATA
>JAUUEI010598649.1:0-10337 GCA_032274625.1 Depressigyra globulus
CTTTACTATTTAACAATCATCCAATATAAAACAAACCTGTATTTAGCAGCCACCTGTCATGAAAGGACTTTACTATTAAACAATCATCCAATATAAAACAAACCTGTATTCAGCAGCCACCTGTCATGAAAGGACTTTACTATTTAACAAACATCCAATATAAAACAAACCTGTATTTTGCAGCCACCTGTCATGAAAGGACTTTACTATTTAACAATCATCCATTATAAAACAAACTGACCTGCTGTAAGCAGCTACCTGTCTTTACAAGACATTACTATTTCCAAGTAATCATCTATGCATCCAACTGTCTTAAAAAGACATTAATATTTTTCAGTCATCCAATACATAGACAATAACTTACAAGTTACGAGGAATTATGGATTATCTGTCCTGAGTGAAATTAATGTTGTCAGTCACAAGCTTTAGTAGGAAAGATAGAAAATATATTCAGCCTCATCTCAAAGCCCATATGGGTAATAAAAACAGATCTGCATTTAGCAGTCATTTGACCTGAAAAGACTTTACTATTTCAAACCATCCAATATAACACAAACTACCGTAAACACGATTAATATTGTGATGTTTTTCTCTCACGAATATGCAACTTGGTGCATGTTTGCGACGTTTAAATTTCGCGAATGACTGTTTGACCTAAAGATGTAACCGGAGGAGGAAAATTTAGCATTCATATAAATTTTGCGATTTGAGGTTTCCTACGAATGACGTGATATTAAAATGCATGTGATTTTTTCACGGTTTACAACAGTCTGTGTTAAAAGAGCCACCTGTCATAACAGGTGAGTTATTTTATTTTACTCCTCCCTCCAAGGAGAGACTACTTCAGACGTTTTAATTATCTAGAAAATAAACAGTAACCATGACACAAGTGAAATCAGAATATTATATATTTCACTCTACAGTGAATTTATCAATGCAAAACAATCACAAATTGTAGCATTGCAAAATAAATTTATATACTAAATTTTGACTGTTATATGTAATATTCCCCCACCCCAACCCCCTAAAAGAGAAGAAAAACATTTCTTAAAAATGTAATTGCAAACAAAACAAATAAGATAATTTGAAATATTAATAAATAAAAAATTTTGGAACTGCTACTGATAAACTGGTAACCTTTTTTCCATAATGACGTCATATTTTGCAGCTTGTTATTATTTTTTCTCAGATTTCTCAAAGGATAACATTTGGGTTTTATGTTCATGTTGTCCAATCAGAACAGAGTAAATCGTATAATAGCTTCAATTAAATGCAAAAAATCAAGTTCTGATGAGTCACTATATGAAGCAATAACTTGGAGGTGATGGGGATGGGGGAGGTGGAGAAGGAGTATGACAACTCACCAATGATATAGAACAATAGAAGTTAATGTGCTTATTGTTGTAGTTAATAAACATGCGTCATACGGCAAATGTAGTCTATTGTTATTAAAGGTAAATTAGTACCTGACCACACATGAAAGGCTATGGGTTGGTAAATAAATCTTCATAACAATGGTGAGTACTCGAAAATAATTATATTTTAATGTGACATATCATGTCATATCATGTCAGGGTTTTACATTGTAATAATTCGGGCACGATGCAGGTACGGTGCAAGCAAGGTTTCTAGGGGGTTTCAAGGGTATGCTTTCCAGAAATTAAAAAAAAGAGGATTTCCTGAAATGCAATTTCCTGCATTTTACAAGTAATTATGCATACAGTTTAACATTTGTTCAGTCTCGTTTGGTTCTTTGTGGTTTTCTAAATGATAATTTATGTGTCTTAATTTGGGCGAATATATTTTGGGCACATCCTTTACCTTTGATAAAATCATGCAATCTAATGCCCTGCATGTACAACAGACAATTGTAGTGGGTACAACAGACAATTGTAGTGCTGATTAAAACAATTTCTTAAAGCTGCAATATCTCATGTCTTTTTTATAGCATCATTTCCTAAAGTGAAATGAGAAGGAAGTAAAGTATGTTTTATTTACTGTAACGACGCCTCTAGATCACATTGATTTTTATTTTATCATTGGCTATGTGGCGTCAAACATATGGTAATTCTGACATATGTCTTTAGAGGAAACCCAATGCTGTCACATATACTACTCTTTCCAATAAGCAGTAAGGGATCTTTTATATGCACTTTCCCATAGACAGGATAGTACACACCGTGACCTTTGGTTACTGGTCTGTAAACTCGATCTCATAGGCTACATTATGGAAGTTTGTAAGCCACAACTGACTGTTTCTTTAATGGTATGACATTGTTGTTCACTTTTATTTTAAATCGCAACCAATTAAGTTACTTTTTTTAAGTATGGTGTATATGCATTAGAATATCCATAATTGACTTCAAATTTTTAATAATAAAATATATGAACATTTAATGTTAAATTGCTACCTCATGGGCTACTCTTTCCGATAAGCAGCAAGGAATCTTTTATATGC
The DNA here is from genome assembly GCA_032274625.1 of Depressigyra globulus. Taxonomy (NCBI): domain Eukaryota; kingdom Metazoa; phylum Mollusca; class Gastropoda; order Neomphalida; family Peltospiridae; genus Depressigyra; species Depressigyra globulus. The sequence continues at coordinate 2,459 of JAUUEI010598649.1, forward strand.
ATTTTCCTAAATGGAAAGGAGATAATGTAACTTTAAAATACATGTACTAAAAAGAAAAATAGTATGATAACCCACGTTCGCTGTGAGTGAAATTTAACTAAAGACAATTTTAATATGTCATAGAATAGATTTATCCAAGTGTTCTGTGTACCAAATAACAGCCCTTTCCCAAAGGAAAGTGGCCCTACAAATTCCCAGTTTCTATCAATTCAACAATTAATATAATTTATACAATAAGTTTAATGATGCACATCATTCAGTGGCCAGAAAATGTTTCCCAATTATGACAAAAATTGCACTTAATTTTCCCAAGGAGCGGGATCTAGCTCAGTTGGTTGAACGCTCGCATGAGATGCCATAGTTGCAGGATTGAACCTCCTCGGTGGACCCATCAATTGGGGTTTTTTTCCCGTTCAACTAGTGCCCCACGATAAGTGCATATAAAAGATCCCTTGCTGCTTATCAGCGAATAGCCTCAAAAGATAGCCTAAAAAAATTCTCAATTAATCGCTGCAGAGATTAGATTGAAAAACAGTTTGATTCCCATTTCCATTAAATGCTGTTTTGTGTGACAGCTCAAGAAAAGGAAGTTATTTTAAAGAGATCAATAAGAAAAAACAATACAGTACGATTTGGGTCTCTGAGCTACACGCAATCAATATCAGTCTGGAATATGGTTTTCAAACAGCTCTTGTGGGGAGACTTTGTCAAATTAATTACGACGTTGGAGGTATTTAGGTCATCTAAGGACGTCCACTGCTTGTAAGCATGCACATGCAATAGAAACAGAACAGTGTTGTATTTTAGACTATGGTCTGACATCATTGCTTTTGTGCCAATATCCAGGAAAGAAACGGTTCTTAAAAGAAGTGATTAGTGTCAGGTTACTTGAGAAAATGTCCAGTAGATTTGACAAGCATGCATAATGCAGAAATGCTAACGTGGAGAGGAGAGTAGCAAGGCAAACACCCAGACAGATTCAGAGGAGAGGTACAAAGGCATTGAAACCCATTACAAGAAAGAATATATATTTTTTTATATTTTTTTGTTTAACGACGCACTCAACACATTTTAATTTACAAATGTAAATACGGTTATATCGGTGTCGGACGCATGATTACGTAAAAAACCCAGTGGCTAGCTGACGGGGATCGATCCTATACCAACCGCGCATCAGGCGGGCTCTATACCACTGGGCTATGGCACCCGCTTTACAAGAAAGAAGTATTTTTTATATTTAATGATGCACTCAACACATTATATTTACGGTCATATCGAAGTCATTCATATGGTTAAGGACCACAAAGATATTGAGAGGAAACCTGTTTCTGCCATTACATGGATAAATGTTTTTAAAAAAAGGAGCAAGGGATCTTTTATATGCACTTTCAGATCCATAGACAGGGCAGTACATACCACAGACTTTGGCATACCAGTCATGAGCCACTGGTTTTCAACAATATACACAAACTTATTATATACTGTTAAAGTTATATGTAATTATCTAAACCTTTTCCAAGACATCACTATGACTTTGAAATTAAACTATTTGGATACAATAGTCATAAAGGAAAGAAGTGTTTTATTTAATGTACGGTTATATCGGCATCATTCATATGGTTACGGATACTGAGAGGAAACCTGCTGCCACCTCCTCATGGACTACTCCTTCCAAAAAGCAGCAAGGGATCTTTTATATGCATTTTTCCATAGACAAGATGTCCAAAAATGTAGGGATGAATGTACAACACCTGATTTTCTTTTACTCATGTGTAGTTGTATATATTAAATTTTTTAGACATCTTCACTTAACTATTTGGCTTCATATATTCAACCCAGAGTCTGTTCATAAAACACAATATGAAACCTATAATGCTAAACAGTTAGTATGCAATATAAAAACATCAATATTACCCAGCAATGTTTCAGAAAATACATTTTAACATTCCCCAGTGACTGACGTACTGGCTTGTGTTACAACTGTATATAGATTACAAAGGAATATACATAAGTATGTTATACAGAATTCATGAACACTGTGGCCTACAGGACAATATATGCACATTGTCTACACACTGAAGTAAATCATCATATTGTAAAATACACTCAAACACAAAAATTACGGATTACATTCAACCAGTCACATATAAAAAATTTTTCAACATTTGGGGCCGAATTTATGAAAGGTATTTTTCTCTTACATGCATGTAACTACATACATTACAATGTTTTACCATCTGCGGTTAGCTAAAACTGGCTTCGTAAATTTGTCCCATGGTCATTGTCACACATTAGCAAGCAAAGAATCACCAGCAGATCCACCCCATGTTGTATAATTGAATAAAAACATTTATCATATAATATATAGGCTATCCAGTGTTACAAAGTATGTGGATATTTAGCTGTATCTACATACTTTGTAAAGTGGATAAACATGAAAATTAGATGTAAATTAATCAGGTTGGGTGAATATGGCTATAAACAAAGTAAACAAACTAGTCAGAAAATATAAATTGAATGCATAATTGTCTTTTCACCAAACTTTGGAATTGACGAAAGCATTCATTATTATCAAACAAAAACATTTCAAATGTAATTTTACATTGCAAGTGTTCAACGTACTAAAAACAAACAACATTCTGCTATTGTGTATGTTAGTATATGAATATCCAAATGATGTAATTGAAAAATTGACGCCATTCCAATTCAAATAGACAGCGCACCATAAATCCATACGCCATTTGCATACTAAGTAGTGGCTGCTTGGACTTACAATGTTTACAGAAAACCATTTGTTTTAAGCTTGACATTATATGATAAAGAGATTATTAGCCTCGTTTGTTTCGATATTGTCTATATTAGAATAAAAAATAATATGTTATACTCACCAGAGACTCATGTAATATAATTGTTATTCTTAATATGGTATATAGATGATATCGAAACACACTTGGCTAATAATCTCTCTATATTTGTTCTTAGAGAATCTCCAGTTTATGTCATACTTTTAGATGATCCCCCTATGTAGAGTTGCAGTCCTCCTATAGATAAGCAGCTAATAATAATTCATGGATTAAAAAAAATCTTCTTGGACACTGCCTAGTAAGAGATATGATTTTGATTGCGATAACGGTTTCATCGTTCAAGTCAGATCAGATTGAGATACATCATTAGCAATGGTGTTTTCTGACTACAAAGCCTGTTGTATGATGTAATAGTTTTGTTATTCAGATCAGATCAGATAGAAAAAAAAGTCAAACAAACAAAACACACCCTCACATACAACCCAACAAACACCCACATGTATTTTGATACAAAACTTTTGTATAGGGTTAGTGACTATAATACTAAACTCTAATCATTTCGCTAGACTACTCCCAATTGCTTCTTATAAACTGAACATCCACAAAACTGTTTTCTAATTCGTTATGGCTTTGTTTTATTTAGGTTTGCAGTTACGCAAATAACCATGTTATGCCCGAATTAATGCAATCTAAAGCCCTGAATACCATAACTGGAAAATACCTCACTCTAGTAATAAAAACATCCTTAAATAATGTGCTACTCAGTTGTTATTTTTCTTCTCTGTGGTGCTTGTGAGTCCATATACATGTGTCCATGCGTGCCTGCTAGCATGCATAAATGTTTAGATCTTATGGAGATCATTACATGAAAAGTACTTTAAAATGCTACATCATACCAATTACAGGGTCTGATTAACAGACTACCATGGTTGATATCTTATCATACAATGCATCGGCTACTTGATATTCCACTATTCAAACAGTACACATGTGTATAACCCGAATATGAAACTTAACCCTCAAATACCTGATTAGTCTTCATGATTAACTTAATTATCACTATTCATCTAGCACTGTAGCTGTTAAAAAAGCAGACTAAGTAATATTAAGAATGTGAGGTTTAACGGTTGAAAATTTGACAAAATGTTAATCTGAAGAGCAACATTGATCTCTTGAAATCAGTTATTCTACAATTTAAAAACAAACAAAAATTTAATCTGAAAATTTCATTAATGTACCAGTATATTGTATCTGTTAATACATCTTGCACATGCAAATATGAGCTGAAATAATGTGGTGCACACTTTCTTATGAACTGAAATACTGTAAACATGCGCCAAGTTGTGTATATTAATCTGGTTTACAGTAATGTGGTTTACACTTTCTAATGAACTGAAATAATGTGGTGTACACTTTCTTATGAATCAAATACTCATAGTTTAGACTAGAATTGTAAAATTGTGGCACTGTTTTCATTGGAATTGCAGATCAAGGTGGAACTATCAAAGAGAAGCAGAGCATAAATATAAGCTATGTGTCTCCAAAACTGTGTCACTATATTACCACTGCTAATGAAAACCTGAATCAGGAATTCTGTTTACAGGCACCGTCCACTCAAGGCACAACCCTTGGCATCTCCAATGGCTGCATCTGTGACAGAATTGGATATGAGGGAAGGGGAATGTTTTTTATAAGAGGCTGAATTTGTATTTAGAATTCTAGTTACCAAAAATAATTGATAAATTAAAGGTCCAAAACACAGTGCTGAAAGAGAACCAAGGGATCTTTTATATGCATATTCCCAGACAGAACAGTACATACCACAATCTTTGGTATTCCTGTCATGGTGCACTGGTTATAGGACAGAAAAAAAACCCCATGATGAGATATGATCCTGTATGTCAGTGGGCACTCTTTCAACTGAGCTAAACTCCCCAACCCCTACCATTGTAATTTGTATTGATTTAACTTCTGATTTTAAAGGTGTCTCTTAAATATTATACAAAGCATATCATTTCGTGTAAATTGTTTTAATGTATTTAAATATTGTTATTGAATACCCCAAAAATCTGTGCAGAATGCAGCATTTTGCATCAATAATAATATATGCATCATATATAATGATTATTTATTACATACACATTCAATCTTATTATAATAATAAAAGCCAAACTGACCCATGCAATAAAAAAAATCTTGCATTACACTTACATTCAATAAAAAAAAATCACCTAGGTGATGACACTGAAACAATTAGTGTATTTTTATGATGTCATGTCAGATGTCTGCTTTGAATTTATATGACGTTACTTGTTATTTGAAACTTTGTCAGTTTTATGCTGCCTCGAGGAGTTGGTGTGTAGTGTGGGGATTTCTAAAAATATTACTTACAAAACTGATATATGTTTGTTTGCTTGATGTAGAATACTTTTATTGCTTTTTATGACTAATTAAAAATTATAAAGGTATCTAATACATACAGAGCATCACATGTTTTTTTTCGCTTCCTATTTATTGTGCCTCGTAGTAGTATATATATTCTTGAGCACAATAAACTTGTGTAATAAATAGGAGCAAAAAAAACAACATTTGTGACGTTCCGTTTATTTATGTCACCATCTTTGTGTGGGTTATATATTGCGCTCAATAATATATACCATGACACTTAGTAGCAGTTGAGTGGTTTGTTCTTGCACACAATAAACACGTGCAATAAATAGGACATTAAAAAACCATGTGATGTTCTGTATTTATTACATATGTTCTGTATTTATTTTTTTTAATTTTTTTTAAATCACATAAAAATGTGGCATAAAAAGCAAAACAAACAAAGATTAAAATAAAAATATTGATCCCTTATATGTTTGCATACTTGATGGCAATACATGCAAATGACCAGGTTAATCTCAGTTATGCTATAAAATGTGTTAAATTAAAATAAAAAATAGTGCATCGAAGCAGTAAACAACAAATACCACTTTTAAGAGATCATGAAAAATTTATTCATTAGAGTGCTTTGAACATTCTGTGAACAGGCTAAAGGTTATAAAGCGATATATTTGTGAGATAATCATAAAGAGACCACTGATACAATGGAGGAGCTAATTTCACCAAACATCAAAAACGTAGTTTCACACATACACATAAATCTATGAGTGAAGAGCATTTCACATAGAATTTATTTATTTTATTATTGAAAGAATTTATACAAATTTATTTATGTATTTAATTTTTTTTTAAATTAATTAATTGTTTTAATTAATTAATTTTTGTATTTATTTTATTTTATTTTATTTATTTATTTGTACAATAATTTATCTTTTATGTTATTTATTTATATATTTTAATATTTAACAAATGTTAATGTGCTTTGTTAATTTGTATCATAGATTTACGTTTATGTACAAAACTGTGTCTATGATGTTTTGTGAAATAGACTCCTGAGGTGGATTTGGTTACCACCACATTCTTTAACACTTATTATACTTTACGGTTAGTACATATTAGAACAAATTGCTTATCACATCTAAATGAATATTTAGGAAACAGCATTAAAAAAAACCTCTAACACCCATTTCTTCCCCTGAAACCAAGCAACAGTGTGCATATACATAAATATATAGGTGCGGAAATAACAAATTGGATTAGGCACAACATATTAAAAGATAATACTGACCTGTGAATCTTGCTCTGAATAGAAAAATAAGAGTTGTGAACAGGTGACCATCAACAGGTGAAACTGTGTGTAAGTCTACGTGTATGCAGATCTATTTATTAGCTAATCACAGAATGTGTTCTATACGGTTCAGTATGACATGCTGGCGAGATGCCAACTTATTCAAAGACCATACTTAGACATTTTGACAACACTATACAGCCTGCCTAGTAACTAACGGCCTGTTCAGTACCTACTAAATGTATCACTGACCTCTTAGCCTATTTATAATTCTACAAGTATTGTGTTCAGGTTTTCTTTTCTTAAAAGGAAATACCGTACTCTTGTCATATATAATTTCCATGCTGAATATATATTAGACATTTGCACACACACATACTGTACACATGGCACAGCTTATATCACTGTTCACGCTTTCTGCTTATCTGCAGATCATAGTGACCCTACTGTTGGTGAAGTGACCCCTCTTGACATTTTTACAATAACCGCATCAACTTCCTTAGTAAAAAAGCCTCTATAGCACATTGATTTTTACTTTATCATCGGCTATTGGGCGTCAAACATATGGTAATTCTGACATATGTCTTTAGAGGAAACCTGCTACTGCCACATAGGCTACTTTCCAATAAGCAGAAAGTGATCTTTTATATGCACTTTCCCATACATGATAGTACATACCACAGCCATTGGTATATCAGTCGTGGGGCTCTGGTTGGAATAGAAAAAAGCCCAATTAATGGGTTCACCAAGGAGGTTCGATCCTGTGACCGCAGTACCTCAGGTGAGCGCTCAACTGACTGAGTTAGTTCCCGCCCCCAACTTCATTAGATGATGATGTATATGATATATATGATGATGCTGTTGCTAATGTTAGTGGTGATGATGATGATGGTGGTGAGGATGATTTACAGTCATGATTTTATCTAACTACTGTTGAAGAATGTTACAGCAGACATGCTACTTGGCTTCCTGCCCTGAATATTGCTTAAATGATTTGTTTAACAGACAATAACAAATAGCCTAAAATTCTTTATTTAACGAGAATAACACATAAAGTAAAAACTAATCTCACCATAAGCCCTAGGTTCAAGTCCTATAAACAATATAGAGTTACAATTCAATTACTGTATACTAATGAATACAAAATACAGATTTTGAAAACAAGAAAATGTGATTCCAACATTCAGGTTTCTCTTATTACTAATTATCCATTAAGGTACTTTGTGTGCTCTTTTCCCCGAGGTACATATATGATGGTACTAAGTTTAGTCTTTGATGTGTCAGGTGTAAAACAGTGTGTTCCCAGGTGGTTACCCATCCAAATACAGTCAAACCCTGTTAATTGCATAGGCCTTGTGCAAGAATAAATTATGCTAATAACCAGAATATGCAATTAACC
>JAUUEI010599093.1:0-10320 GCA_032274625.1 Depressigyra globulus
AGGATGGCACGATGAATATCCTTTATCCCTGTGCTGGTGAAGGCACGGTTTTGGCAGAGTGTCAGCATCATCTGGGATCAGATCAGGTACGTTCTTTCGCTATCGAGTATGACAAGGAACGGGCTTACCATGCCAAGCAGTTGCTGGATCATTGTATTCATGGTGATTTTCAGGATTGTTTGTTGTCACCACGGCAGTTTGGTTTGTTGTTACAGGAGTGAGGGTTCAATAGTTTCCGAGGCTATAACGCAGGATTTTTGTTTCTGATCATTTGATCTCATGAGGCGCATAGTGATTCTAAGCAACGATTTGAGATCAATTGAGCAGGGACAAAAAGACCAGTTATAGTTCGGAAACTATTGGATTCTCACTCCTCCTACCCTCCTTATGGTGATCTGGTTGCTGATAAAGCAGGTATGGTCGAGCAGGAAGGCGGCAAGCAACGACTGGAAAAACTGTTTCGCTAAAGCATAATTTCTTGCCATTTCTAATGTATAAAGTGTTTGTTCAAAGTTAAGAGCAATAACAATCATCTTGCCAGATTTTAGTCGCAAGAACTAATTCCAACGCAGTAATCAACTGCTTCAGTTTGGTGGTGTGATGGTGATGATTATCCCTCACTACACGCTGGATAAGCAGTTATCCCAATGGATCGCACGGCACTTTGAACGAGTACAGGTGTTTATGGCTCCTGAGCAGCAGTTCAAGCAAGCGGTGATTTTTGGTGTTCGCAGACGAGTTGCTACAGCAACAGATACCGCTGAGGTGGCTAATCAGCTAATGGCAGTCGGTCAGGGTGAGTTACCTGATGAATTGCCTGAGTTGTGGACTGATGCGCCTTATGTGATTCCTGCTGCTTCTTGTAAAGACGTGAAGTTTATCTATTCACAATTGGATGCACCGCAGTTACAGCAGGAACTGGAACAGATTCCTCGGAGCTTGCCCGATAATAAAAGCCGTAGCGAAAGCCATTCTGATTAGTGCCTGTTTTTCAATTAAAGGAGGCGAATGGTTGTTTCATTTAACGAGTTTAATTGGGAAACAGGTGCAATCAGGAGGGCTTGCAGTAGGCTTTTATTGTTGGGCAAGCTCCTGATGTGGCCTCAGTTTGAAATGCACTTTCATCAACAGGTTCGCGCTCATCGCAGACCGCTTTGTCTGAGGAGTGTGCATAAGGATATTTTTGCATTCTGACTGGTCTTTTTGTCTCTGCTCATCCGATCTCAATTGTTAAATAGAATAACTATTCGCCTCATGAGATCAAATGATCAGAAACAAAAATCCTGCGTCATAATTACAAAAATATCCTCACGCACACTCCTGATGACCGACTGGCATCTGGCTTTAGCACTCGCTGCGGGACAGGTTTCAGGCGTAGTCAAAGCTGAAGATGGCCGGGTGTTTGTGATTAAGGGTGATACCTATAAGGACCGTTCTAGCAAAGTCACTACCCAGCAGGATGATGACGGTGAGATTACAGAGAAACGTATTGTCACCGACTGTTTTATTCCTGCCATTCGTGCGCTGGATGTGTCACCCACCAGTGACACGTTTGGTGAAGCTTTTGTGATTCGATAGGAGTGAGTTATGACTATTGCTAGATTTGGAGTGGTTAATACTAAGAAAGCGCATGTCAAACCCAGTACATCAACCCAGGTGTTTAAACTTCTTCACTGCGAATGTGGTGGAGAAATTAAAGTGCTGAGTTCGGTGACGGGTCTTTGTTTAGCGTGTGGTCTTATATGGACAAGTGCATCGGTTTATCAGCATCTTTGTCGTTGTGATTTTGATGATAATGAGGATGATATTCCGTATTGATAATCAACTTTTGGCATCGAGAGATGCCATTCTTTTAGGTGCTTTTGGTGTTTGAAGTGCTTTAAAGAATGGTATTTTGGTATTAATATGTGAATATAAGTACATGCTACACTACGCTCTATATGACAAATAATACCTTTTTTAGCGAACGATTCAGCAAACCTGTTATTTTGACCCATCATGCCATTGAACAGATGGAAGAACGGGCTGTTGATATCGACACGCTTTCTGATTTATTGGAATCAGGCGAAGTTCTACGAAAAGATAGTGAACATCTTTGGATTTACAAAGCATTTCATGGTCGAGAGGACAATATGCTTTGTGCAGCAGCAATAGAGCGTAATAATCTGATTGTAAAAACAATAATGATCAATTGGGAATTAAGTGATGAATACTAAATATTATGAAGATGATGACATTCTGGTTATCAGACTGAGTGATAACCCCATCGCAAAAGAAGTCTCTCAAGGCTGGAATGTGAATGTTAGCTATGACAAAGACGGTAAAATTGTACAAATGGTTATCTTGGAAGCCAAGGAAAAAGGTCTTTTCCCTGCAATGTCTGTTACCAAAGAAGCCGCATAAATTTAAGCAACTGAAAGCGAATATTTGACACTTGAGGTCTCCTCATTGGATACAACGAAACAGCGGTTATTTTCTGCTTTTGATGGCAAGGCTCAAGGTGCATTTATTACCTTTCCTACGCTCGAAGCTCTATGGAAAGTACTCACACCTAAACGCTGGGACATTATTAAGAATATGACAGAAGCTGGACCTTTGGCTATTAGTGAAGTTTCTCGTCGGATTGAACGGGATGTTCGCGCTGTGCATTCTGATATTCAGGTTTTGTTGTCATGCGGTGTCCTAGGTGCTTGTCCGAGAACTAGAATCGTAGCGAAAATCACAGGATCACTATAAGCTGGACTTATTTAATAAGGCGAAAAGTCGTTCTATTTAACGATTTCAATAAGGTTAGATTATGATGTTCATGGGATATGCAGTAGCTTCTTAGTTCTCGGACAAGCTCCTAGAGAAAACAACAGAAGGAAAAGTTGAGTTTCCTTATGATGCAGTGCATGTGGATTTTATGGTGACTAAAGCGGCATAACAGGAATACTTATGCTTACTGCCAAACAAGAAGTGCTAGATCTCATTGAGCAATTACCCAATGATGTTTCTATGGATGAAATCATTTATCAAGTTTATGTGTTCAGCAAGGTAAAGAAAGGTCAAAAAGCAGTTAAGCAAGGTGCTACTCTGACTAGTGAAGAACTCAAGGGTGAAATCGACTCTTGGTTTTAGTAAAACATGGATAAATCAGGCACAGCATTGTCTGTTTCTAGAATACTGGGCTTGTGTATATCAGTATAATTGTAAATTAATTTTAAACGATCCTCCTCGCATATTGAAACAGGGATCAGGCAACTGCCTTATATGCATCACACTATTTATATAGTCCACCCCAACAGGGAGAAATCCCTGTCTACGGTATTTCTCCTTTTCCATTTATTGGTCAAACCCAAGGAGAAACCCATGAACGCACAAGATGCCATTGAGCACCTTAAACGCTATCCCTCTGATACACCTGTCTGCTTTATTCTATGGCTACCTCAAGATGTTATTGATCGTGCCAAGGAACAAGACATTGCGTTAAACAGAGAACAGGCTGGCGAAATTATCGAATCACTTCATGAAAACCATGATTGCAATTACGGCATCACATGGGAAACCATTGATGTGCAACTAAGTGGTTTTGTCAAAGACCAGCAAGATGTAGTTGAAGAGCTTGGTGATCCCAAGGGCATTGTGAATTGTCCAATTGAAGAACTAACGGTAGTCGAAGATCATAAGTACGAATGGAACACATTAGCGCATATGTTATGTGAGCCTTCGTTTCCAATCTCTCAATCAACCTTCGAGAGTCTTCTTCGGCAGTTGAAAGCTCTGAAAACCGATCTCTTCACCGATGGTGAAAAGCATTTCACGATTGCCGATGGAGCAGGAACTAACTACCGATTGTGGTCAGTGACAATGCCGTCGGATTAATCTGCTTTTCATTTAATACTTCAAAAACTAACCCCACGGGAAACATTCCCTATGGGGAGTTTCCCTTTCAATCTTTCATTTCAAAAGACACAAGGAGAAACTCATGTCTCAACTCATGCCCATACCCGAAGTTACGGGTGTATTTACCGAAGCGTTTTTACTCGATGATCATAGCGAAACGGTGTTTATTTCCTTCATTGGCAAAGACACAGCGATACAAGCCTTTCGAGCCAGTTGGTCGATACCAGCCAGTCAGGGTGGTTTAACTGATTTTCTGGTACAGACTCAAAATGGCACACCTCGTATCCACCTCGGAAACCCTGAAAATATGGAATTCCAAAGCGGCAGACTCTCAACCAATCTGTTTGGAGAACTGGTACAAGTCTGGGTGTTTAAGCACTTAGCTCAAAAACCTGATTATGCCAATCGCAAAGCCATACAGCTTTACCGTCTGGATGAGGATGAAGCTGCCACACAGGATAATTTGTGGGCTTTAGTCAAAGACCTGTCGCATTTGCCTCTATTGGATGAATGGCGACCTGTCATTGTCGATTTGCTGTTTCAAAAAGACTGGATCAAACACTGGCAAGGTGTCGGTGGCATCGCAGCTCACAACATTCATTTACCTGAAGAGGAAATGGAAGAGCTATTACAGGCGAATATCCAAAGCGGTGCATTACTGGCTGAAGCTAACAAGCACGGAGATTTGGTTAATGCTGACAAGCAAACAACCTTGCCACCTGTTCCCAAAGCCAAAGATGACTCCCCAACAATGGACGACTTCTGGGCTGATGCAGAGGTGATCCATAGCTACACTCGTAAACAGGCACTGGAAGATGGCTATCTCGTCGATGTCAGTAACTTAGCCAAAGAAGCGGGGTTTGTTGTACCTGTTGCTATCACTACTGAAGTCTGGACACGCTATGTTCAGTGGCCAGAGGAATACGGCGCACATCAGGATGAAACAGGCAGACTTTGGGATGTTCTCTATATGGCTTATGTCGCTATGAGTAGTGCAGCAAAAGGTGGTACACAATTACTGTATAAACTGCTCTGCATACCTGGAGATGGTTCAAGTATGGATACCAAGGAAGTGGAACTGAAAATCGTTTCAGGCCCTGGTGATGACGGTGAGCATGTGATTACGATTATGTTGCCTGATGAGTCTTAACTCTCAACCATAACGACTTGCACCTTTGGGTGTGAGTTCGTTTCCTACTATTCATTTCAGTGAGTGAATACTAGAAAACAAATATTTTTAACCAAAGATCCTGCCATGCATACGGTAGTCAGGATCGGGCATAAGCCTTGTATGCACCTCTTCACTTAACCCAAATGGGAATATCCCCGTTTGGTGGTGTATTCCTTTCATAACATTCAAGGAGTATCTATGCACACTACTGGACTAGCAGTACTTAAATTTATCAAGCCAGACATTATCGAAACCATCTTCAACGATGGTCGCAAAGATGATTATCACGGCTTGGAACTTGATGGTGTTGATCTGGAAATTATTGCCCTATCAGGCATAAAGTTTCTCAAGATTAGACAGTCACCTGTCATTACCATCATCAATGAACATCAAGACTCTGGACAGCATTTCATTAGTCCACGCGACAAGCAGTTATCCGCATTTGATACCTCGCTTGATGAGTCACAAACATACGGCTACTCGTTACCACTTGATTGGTGGGAATAAGTAGCTTACAGGTTTACCCCTATACACATACAACCCTATGAGGGATTTCCTCATAGGGAGTCCTTCACTTTTTTATATAGAAGGAATCAATTATGACAAACAATAGACAAAACGAACAAATAACCGTTACACCTGAAATACCTAAATCATTATTAACCACTCTGGAGCTAGATATTCTGGATTGCTACGGATATGAGTATGAAGATGATGGCTACGGTAGCTATCAGTTTACTAATGATGATGGCGGTGCGGCGACACTTAAGGTCTCTGTCAAAGATTTGTTAAACAGTGAAAATGAGAGCGTAGTAAAGCTTCATCAGCTCGTTAAAAATATGAGTATTAAACCTGAGAATAGCAACTATCTCATCAATTTAGGAAATATTTCAGTCGATCTTTTTTCTGCTGAAATAGTCTTTCAATGCCTACTCAAGAAGCCGAATGCTAAAGCGTTATTAGGTAATGAAATTCTGTTAAAGAGTCATAACTGGATAGCGAGAATAACCACAACATCCATCCAACAAGCTTCATTGAATAGCATTCTCTTTCAGTGGCGTAACCCGTCCCCACTTCATGCAGCCATCGTGCTAAAAGGTGGCTTGATTCAGCATGTTCTTGTTGATCCTTCAAATGCTCTTGAGGTCTTAGTGATTGACTATGATACGGATGGTCAGGATGAAAGAGACCTAGTGAAAATCAAACAATCTGATGGTTCATTTAGTAGTGTAATAGTGACTGATTTTCCCGTTGAGGAACCCTTGATTGGCCTTGGTAGATTATACGATTTGATCAGCAAGGGAGGTAGTCATGAGCAATAGCAAACACTATGCCAATACAATGGCTCAAACCATTATCAATGAACTGATCGGTGGACGCATTATCAAGGCTTTTATTACTCCTGAAGATGAGTTCTCCGAAGCTGGGTTTGGTTTTGTGGTTTCTGTTAATGGCGTGAATAAAGTCGTTCATGTGCTAATGGATGCTGAAGGTAATGGCCCTGGTTTTCTGGATATTCAGGAGGCAACAAATGGATGAAATCAGTGATTTGAAAGTCATGAAATCTGCTGCTGGCTACTATCTTGGTCATAGCTATTATGACAAGGAATGTCATGCCCATTTACCGTATTCACGTCAGAGTGAATATATGAGTAAACAGGAAGCAATCAATCTACTGGCTTCGTATAACGCATCAGATAATGATGCTGATATGAACGCTAATCACAAAGTATAAACTCAACAGGTAAAAACAGCTCGCACTTGGATGTAAATTCAGTTGTGAGCCTGTTTTCTATAAACCATTTGATAGCAATAAGTGCTTTACAGAAAACAGATTTAACCGCTGCTTAGGTAGCAACAAAAGATCCTTCACGCATACTGAAACAAGGATCGGGCGCAAGCTTGATATGCATATTTAACATCTTTTCATTCACCCCAACGGGAACACTCCCGTCTGGGTCGGTGTTCCCATTTTTTTATCAATAAATGGAGAAACACCATGAGAACCAAAATACAACTCAAAGTCAATGAGACTAAACTTGTTCAAAACCTGCGTCATGCCTTCACTCAGCGTTCCAACGTCATTAGTGAGCTGATGCAAAATGCCCGCAGAGCTGGGGCAACTAAAATCTGTTTTCAGTTAAGCAGTCATTTGTCTCACAGCAAATTGATCATTGAAGACAACGGTAGTGGCTTAGATGATTTTGCCGATCTACTTACAGTCGCCTCATCAGGCTGGGATACTGAAACCATCGAAACAGAAAGTCCGTTTGGATTGGGTTTTCTCTCTGCGCTTTACGCCTGTAAATCAATCATGGTTGAAAGCAATGGCAAAAGTTTCCTTGCATCCACTCAGGATGTGATGGAGCAAAAGCTGATAGCCATTGATGGTTCCAGAATCAAAAGTGGTACGCGTATCACTCTGTACGGCATGGATTATCCTGAAGATGATCTTCGTACCGATATCTACAAATTGTCCAAAGGCTTTCCAGTCCCTGTATTTCTGGATGATGAAGAAGTCCCCAGACCTGATGCTATTGATCAACTTAAGGGATCAGAAACCGAAATTGGTTTTTTTCACTTAAAGGCAGTGCATGATGATGGTAATACGGCTATTAAACACACACAGGTCTATCTGCAAGGTTTGCCGATACGTTATAACGGTAATGATCTTAGTATGCGACGTGGAGACAAGTTCCAGATCTCAACAGGTGCATGTATCCATACAAAGAAGATCAATGTAGTGCATCTGGATTCTAGCCAGTTTATAGCCAGAGTCCCAGATCGTGATGTGTTGATTGATTGTAAAAGTGTTGAAGAACAAATTATTAAGGCTGCAAAAGCTATTTTTATGGATTGTTTAAAACACGATAAAGCAACCCTGTCAGCCGAGGTCTTTGTGACCAAATGGTGGGCATTCGCGCATGTGAATATTCCTATCGCTCAAGGTAATGGCTATAAGGCATTCTTCAACGATATTGACTTCGTACCTGGTTATGTCTTCAAAACGGTTACGGGCTATCCCTATGTGCTAAAAACGGATGAGAGTTGTGATTATATGGAATCCTGTGAAGCAGGTCTTATCAGCAGAAAATCGCTGCAAGATCACTACCAGCTCTTTAAGCTTGAGCAGATGTTTGATGGCAATTATGAAGAGTCTAATGCTATCGCTTATATGTTTGCTCTTCATGCCACTTCAGTACTTGTAGTGGATCAGTATGATGATAACTTTCATAAGGAACACTGGATACATGAGTATCTGGAAGTCATCGACAAGCCAGCAGAGCAACTTAGCTACACACTCAATAATCTGGATAAAACAGCCTCATTTGATACAGGCTCATGGACAGATACCGTAGAGGTGCTGTTTTGCGAATCCTGTGAAATACGGCATGTTAAATCTGGCAAGCAAGTGGTTATCAACAAGGAAGCCTTTGTACTGCCTGATCATAAAGGTGTGATTTATCCTGAAGAGGAACAGCTGGGTGCAGTCGTTAGCCAGCTAAACCGATTTGTAGATGAGTGGGACAGTTGGCGTGAAGACGAACAGGAAGATGAAGAAAGCCTGTTTATGCGCTTTGTTCTCTCGGAACGGGCGGATAATCCAGAGCTGTTGTTGCAGCAACTTTTATACTCTGCCAGAGCAGGAAAGTATTCTGCCTTACTGGATAGGAGTTTTACGGTGGATGTGTCGGATGGTGGAAAGATTGAGATTTCTGTTTGATGATTTGATGTAAGACATCTGAAATGAACATGCCTGCATTTTTGTGGGCATGTTTCATTCAACTTGCTTGATAATACAAACATTGATAATCTTTGTATTATCCCAATCTCGAACAAAAGGAGATAGTCATGCACATATCACTCACCCCAGAACTCGAAAGTAAAGTTAAAGAAAAAGTCCAATCAGGGTATTACAACAATGCCAGTGAAGTTATTCGTGAAGCCCTGCGCTATATGGATAAAAATGAAGAGTTACTTGAATACCTGAAGCTAGAGCGTTTACGCTATGAAGTCAAAAAAGGAGCCGTTCAAGCTGAAAAAGGCGAGTTTAGTAGCCGTAGTATAAAAGATATTATTGCTGATCAAGAAGCTTTACAGGCCTCATAAATGGCAAATTACAAACTTACCCCTGAAGCAGACACCGATCTGACTGAAATCTGGCAACACGGATTCAAGAAGTGGGGACTCAAACAAGCAAACACCTATTTGCTCCAGCTAGAAGAGCGTTTTGAAAAACTGTTTGAATTTCCTGGTTTAGGGATGAAGCGTGATGAAGTACGCGTGGGCTATCGAAGCTATAGAGAATCAAGCCATCTGGTTTTCTATCGTAAAAATAATAATAAATTAGAAGTCATTCGTATCTTGCACAAAAGAATGGATATTGACTCCGTATTTGAAAGCAATCATAGCTAAACATGTGCCAAAACAGAATAGAAATATTCCAACCATAATAGTCATTTATCTGCTTGTTCTCATTACCTTCTATTTTCATAGTAGTATCAAATAATAACAATAAAACGGGTTAATCAATGGCATCTCTTATTCCTTCCTTAAATAGCTGTCTCAGTAAAATGCAGGCAGGTGAAAAACGCTTTGCCCGTCGTTTAGAACAACTGCTTGAAGATGATTATCTCTGTTGGTATGAAATCCCTGTGGGCAAACGACAACGCTATACTGATTTTATTATCTTGCATCCCCTACGTGGATTACTATTCCTAGAAGTAAAAGACTGGAAACTTGATACCATCCAGCGAATAGACAAACAACAAGCCACGATACTGACCCACACAGGTCATAAACAAGTAACCAACCCATTAGAACAAGCCAGACAGTGCGCTTATCAACTCGTAAACAAGCTATTACAAGATCCTCAACTTGTTCATCACCAAGGAAGCTATCAGGGAAAACTGGTCATGCCGTATGGCTATGGCGTAGTGCTTAGTAACATCACTCGCAAACAATTTAATAAAACAGACTTAGGACAAGTATTGCCACTTCATCAGGTTATCTGCAAAGATGAAATGCTAGAAAGCAGTGATCCCGAAACCTTTCAAAAACGTCTTTGGGATATGTTTATCTACTGCTTCAATAAACCTTTAACACTCCTACAAATAGATCGAATTCGCTGGCATATCTTCCCAGAAATCCGTATCAATTCAGCACCGCAAACGGATCTTTTTGCAAACAAGGCTATAGCCAAGTCAGTGTTACCAGAAAATAATGAATTCATCCCTGAAATTATCAAAGTCATGGACAAACAA
>JAUUEI010599204.1:0-10316 GCA_032274625.1 Depressigyra globulus
GAAACGAATGGGGCTGGAGATATGGACAGAAATGGAACCCGAATGGAAAACCGAATTAATGATGAATGGCAAAAAGCCAATATTTGTTGCCCATACGCCGAGCAATGTCTATCCGCCATCGGGAATGATGTGGGTTAATAATGCTGAGGTTGAAATAAAAAATGATGAGTTCCCTCAGGTGGCTCGATCAATATTGCAGCTGGCAGCAAAAAACTACGGTATTTCGAAGAAAAGCCTTAATTCTCTGGATTTTAAAGCAGCAAGTTATGGAAAATTCAGAGGTTTTGAAGTTGATTTTAATGGTTATATGGGCAAGAAACGCATTGATGTAAAAGTTTTTACAGGCAGGCAAGCTGGTAAGGGGCCAGTTACCATGCTGATTTATACTTCACAGGGGAAGCTAAAACACATGAAAGAACAGATCAGGCGTAGCTGGACAAACACAAGATACCTGACTGATGAATAAAAATAAAATGTTTTTTCAGTAGATGATAAATCCGCAGAGCGAGGCACAGTTGCGGCGATGGTTAGTCAATGGATGGTGTGAAGAATGTGTAAAAATAGGGGGGGGTGTCTTTAAAGTAGCACTGTTTTTATCTTTGTTTATTGTTGTTAAGGCGAGCGCTTTTGAGCTTATAACACCAAGCGGGATGAAAAAAGTACCAGAAAATAAATCAAATATAAGCCAACCGCATAATAAAGTCATTAGAGAAAAGAGGATTAATAAACCTACGATAAATGGTTGCGCTAGGAAGACTAACTTTGACTCGATAATCCACAAGCTTAGTCGTCGCTTCAATGTTGATGCTGCCCTTGTAAAAGCGGTTATTTCTGCAGAAAGTTGTTTCAACCCCAAAGCTGTTTCTCCAAAAGGTGCGCAAGGTTTAATGCAATTAATGCCCTTTACTGCAAAACGCTTTGGTGTAAACGATAGCTTTGACCCAGCTCAAAACATTGCGGGAGGCGTGAAATACTTACGTTTTTTACTGAAGCGGTTTAGAGGGAACCCAAGCCTTGCAATAGCCGCTTACAATGCGGGAGAAGGCGCAGTAGATCACTATGGTGGGGTACCTCCTTATAAAGAAACTCAAAGTTATGTCAAGAAAGTAATGGCTTTGATGAGCGACAAAACGAGTTTAAACTCTATTAAGCAAGATCTGCAAGAAGTTAAACAAGTCTATACAAATTGCCAGTCAAGTCAAAAAGTTCGTCAATTTACTTATGCGTATTACAGTAATCATGAGGTTAAGCGCTATTATCTCACTGTTTCAAAGGACGGCCTTATACAGGCATCAAAAAAAACAGGGGTAAGTATTCAAATACTTAAAAGAATAAATAAAAGAGATTTTAGTGAAGATTCTCAGCAACTTAATAGTATACTTGTTTCAATTTGTCGTTTCAGTTAGCATTTTATTTTGAGGGTTATTATTTTTTAATAGAACTTTTCCGCAATAATATTGTTACGCTCAGATGTACTTAAGTTTGCACAATATGAAAAAGAGGTTTAAAAACATGTATTTAAACAAGAAAATATTAATTATTTCAGGGTTTATTTTATCCGTTGTTTTTACAGCTTGTGGGGGGGGCAAAAATACCCCCCCCTCTAACTCAACTTCAATGGAGGCAGTATTGCCATTTGGTTTAGATAAAGATGATGGGAGTGCCTCATTTATCTTTGCTACAACGTCTTGGAGTAATATTCAGTACGGAGCTATATTTGAAGCTTCGTCTTTTAATTTTTATTCACCTGTGGTAGATGAAGACGAGAGAGTAATTACTGATTTTAAGCGTCAAAAGTGCAAATCTGGAAGTCTAAATATAGATGATAATGTTCCACCGACTCCAATAAATCTGAGAGACTACCCTATTGTAGTTAATCCGTATAACTTTGTACTAACAGCTGATAGCTGCAGATTTGATGAAGATGAAATGATAGCGGGTAGCTTTGCTAATGGAATTATACAGGGTAGCTATTCTGCTGAAAATGATGTCAGTGAATATAACTTTCAGTATGATAATTTTTCCACTAATGATCTTTCGTTTGGTAGTCTTCCAGATCCTCATAATTACCTTGATTTGAAACCTGAAAAATATGGAGCTTTATTGTTCAGTCTTACGGGAGATAATTATTCAAGACAAGTGAGAGCATCTAATGGTGCAGAAACTATTAGTAGAAAAGTGGTTGAACAAGTATATACAAATGAGAAAACAGGTTTTCGGTTGGAGCTAAATAATTTTAATGCGACGCTTTCCTCTGATGGTGCTATTAGTACTTTCCAAACTAACTACCATATAAAATGGAAAATGGTTTCGCCTATTGATGGCAAGCAAGTAATGCCATCTTTGGCTTATAATTTTACAGGGCCAGTCCCAGGCATATTTCCTTCTGGAGACTATGAATTAGAAGTAAGCGTTAAAGTGCCACTGTCTTCAGTTTTGAATAGTGCAGAAGGCCCCACAAGTGGACAAGTGGTAATAAGATTACTATCTCATAATATATCTGCTGATATAACTTACTATCCAGGATATTCAGATACTATCTATATTCGTGATGGGGTGGCAAAAAAGGTGCGTAGATATTGGAATTCACATGAGGTTGAAGTTCTTTAACTCATACTAAAACCTGATAAGAATAATAAATGGTCTTGCTAAATGCTCTGACTGCTTGTATGAAGGGATTAGTTCGAAAGTCAAAGTTTTTATTGCCTGTTATGGCGGGCAGTATATCGGCGATTTCCTTCATTTATATATCTTCCTTGTTGCTTGCGATGGGTTACGCCATGTTTATCATGTCCTTATACAATAAACCTTTTAAGGTGGCAGATAGAGTTGGCTTATTCTTTGGTATTTCGTTTTTTTTTGTAGGTCTTGTTTGGTTTTTTAAGGTTTCAGAATCTTATTTGGCCAATAGTCAGTTGGTACTCAATGGCTTTGGAATACTAGCTATTATATTAATGGCTTTGCTTTTTGCTTTTTTTGCAATAATTGTAACTTTGTTTCCAGTATCAAAAAGAAACTCTTTTGCATGGTTTGCTCTAATAGTGCCAAGTTCTTTAGCATTCATTGAATGGGTAAAGATCTATTATCTCACGGGTTTTCCATGGTTTCAGGTGTCGCATATTTTTACAGGCTCTTTATTTAAAGGGTGGTACGCTATTTTTGGCGAAGTTGGAGTAAGTTTCTTTTTTTATTTTTTTGTTTCTCTCGTTTGTTTTGTAACAGTAAGTAAGAATAAAAAGCGTGAGTTGATTAAGTTCTTGTTACTGCTAGTCATATTTGGAGCTTCGACAAAGTTTGTTGGAGGTTTAAATTTTAGTAATTCTTTTAAAAGAGACGGTGGTTTAAAGGTGTTGCTGGTAAATGCTAATTCGAGTAGAGGGGAAAAAGAATCTTATTCCAGAAGAGTGTTAAGGATGCAGAGATATCAGCAAATGGTTTTGGAGTCGGCAAGTAAACTGGATGTTTCTATATGGCCAGAGTCGGCATCAGGAATAGGTGTTTATGATGAAATAAAAGAAGAATTATATAATGGGTTTTCTAAAATAAGCGCGAAAAAAATAGACGTTCTTTTTGGGGGGTATTTGCGGGAGGGTATGTTTGTAAAAAATGTAATTTTATCGTCTGTATATAATAAAGAAATTTACGCAAAACAGCATTTAGTACCTGTTGGTGAGTATATTCCTTCTTGGTTTTCTTTATTTGATGTTTGGATACCAGGTGTTTTTCAAGGTTCAATAGTTGCAGATTTGAAACAACCTTCCAGTGCTTTGCTTGAAACGCATGGTGTAGGTTTTACACCAATAATCTGTTACGAAGTTTTATTTAATGATGAGATTAGAAATAAATCAAAGAGATCAGGGTTATTGGTTGTGTTTAGTGATCTAAGTGCTGCGAAGTATCCTTGGGTAAAGAATTATTTCTTTAATGTTGCAAGAATTAGAGCCATGGAGTTAAAAAAACCAATGTTAGTTTCTTCGAATCATGGGGTGACAGGCGTAATATTGGGTGATGGTGATGTTGTAGAAAGGCTTGAAGGCAAAGAAACCTATATTGTTGAGGAAATTATACCTAGCTGGGAAGAGACCCCTTTCTTGTTACATGGAAATATCTTGATTCTTTTCTTTCTTTTATTTTTATTTGTTATTGGGAGTGGGTTGATTGCACTTTGTCCAGCTTCATGTGCCAAATAAGCTTTTATTTGTTTTTTTTAAATGATTTGATATATAATAATAATATAGGTCTTGCTACCTATATTATTAATTAGAGTTTATTTTTTTATATTAGTTCAGGAGAAAACAATGTTAAGACATTCAAAGAAGAAACAGTTAGGACAGGGTATGACAGAGTACATCATTATTGTTGCTTTAATAGCTGTTGCTGCGATAGGCGCATATAGTTTTTTTGGTAAAACGGTACGTAATCAGGTTGCTGGTTTAGCGCAAGAAATATCTGGTGAGGCGAATACAGGTACTACAGCAGCTAAGGCAGAGGCAGGTAAATCATTAGATTCTGCAGGAAAAGCTACCGATATGGGTACTTTCTCCGAAGGTGCTGCTGCAAAATAGTAGTTAACTAAGTAATATGTACCCTCTTTGTCTTATGTTGTTTAAAGGCAGAGAGGGTTTGTTTGCTGATGTTATAGAATAGGGGGTATTTTTGTTTATATCTACTGCGTGCGTATCAATAAAGTCTATTAAGCAAAAAGGATATACAACTGTTCTTACGCTCATTCTTTTTTCCGCTTTGGGGTTGGCACTTTTGTCTGTCTTTAATAGTGGTCAAATTGTTACCCATAAGCTAAAGCTTCAAAATGCTGTTGATGCGGCTGCTTATAGTGCCTTGACTGTAACAGCTAGAGATATGAACTATAAAGCATATACAAATCGCGCTATGGTTGTTAATCAAGTGGCTATAGGTCAAATGGTTGGTATATACTCATGGACCATGATGATGAAGCAAGCTTCAGGTAAGGTGGATAAATTAACGGCTCCACTATCTGCAATCCCAGGTATTGGTGCTCTTCTCAGGATGTATTTTCAAGGTTTTGAATTTGCTGGTAAGGCGAGTCATACCTCTGCTCAAGCCTTGCGACCAGTGATATTTGCCTCCAATGCCGTCAATAAAGCACTGTCATTTTCTCAGTTTATTGTTGATTCGATGACAAAAGCAAGCATGCTACATATGTACCAAGAGGTGTTAAAGGATAATGATCCAGATGTTGTAATGGGTGCTTTGGGTAATGCTGAATATACCAAATATCTTACTGCTACATTTTCTCCAAGAGAATATAGCAAGAGAACAAGCCGCCCAACTGCTGCAAATAGTTCAAATTTGGCTCAGTATGATAAGTTTGCAGATGTAATAAAGGAGTCAACAGACTCTTTTACCAAGGGAAGAAGTTATAGTTGGGTAAAGTTTCCATCTTTGCTTGTTTTTAAGGCTCGTATAGATAAGAATGGTGGTAATGAGTTAGATCGTAGGCTTGAGAATGGTCGTTATGTCTGGGATTGGAGTGCTATGGATACGGTTAGTTTGTGGACTGAAACTTGGTCTCTTAAGCATGGGTGGAGAAAACGTGAGACTATACCACTAGGCGGAGGGGCTGCAGATACTTCAAAGAAGGGAGGTCGTTATCCTTATTCTGGATCTGATTCAAAATGGGGAGGAGCGAAAAAAAATCATTTGGCATCCTTAATGGCAAGGTCGAACCAAAAAAACATAGGGAGGGTTTCCTTAAAGCCTTTTTATTTTTTAAATGATGCGGAAAAGAATTCGATTCCGCCAAAATTTATTGCAATAGCCTCAAAAGAAGCTGGGTCAGTTAGTACATGGACCCAAGTTATTAAAGATAGTGGTGGACGGGTAGGAAAGAGTTTTGATGTAGAGGAAGAGGGTAACTTGCGAAGTAGTAAAATGTATTCAATGGCTAAAGCCCAAGTGTACTATTCACGATCTCACGATCTAGATGCTTTCAAACGTGTTGATGGTTTGTTTGAAAATGGGAATAGTTTAAACCCATATTGGCAGGTGAGATTGATAGATCTTACCCCGACAGAAAAAACAATAATATTGGGTCTTATACCTCGGTGAGATGGGTCTAAATGAATATTCATATTAAGAAAAGCGAAGGTGTTGTTTGGGTTGAGTTTTTAATTGTATCAAGCACTATACTTTTGAGTATGCTTTATTTGATCCCCATGTTGGCTAAATACATGGACTTACGGCATTCTGCAGAACAAGCTGCGCGATATGGTGCATGGGAAAGAACCGTGTGGCATGGGAAAGTAGGTGAATATGGGCATCATCAAATAGAAAGGTCTTCTGCTGACTTTCAAAATGAAGCAATTCATAGGGTTTTAGGCGATAACTCTTTGGTATATAGTAACCAAGGTAAAGATTCAGAGATGTCCGCTTTTAAGATGAGTGCTTTTCATGGTTATAATAATTTATCAAATGGTAGTTATGATGAGCTTCTAAAAAAGAAAAGTGGAAAGTATCTTAATTTGTCTGAAACCGTAAATGATGGTATGTTTTTTGCGGCTCCAAAAACACTAGATACACTTTTTAAAGGCTACAGTAGCATTCTTGAGAAGAAATTACCTTTCAATACTAAAGGGTATTATAAAAATAAAGTAACCATTGATGCACATGTTCCTTCTTGGATTGATGCGTTTGGTGCAAATAATTTCCCAAATAATAAAATTGTTTTTTCTGCCTCAAATTCTATTTTGACTGATTCTTGGGGTGCTGGTGGAAATGAAGATAATAAAGACAAGGTTTTGGGTATGAGGCCTAAACTATCATCAACTATTCGTAAGACGCAACTAATAGTGATGAAAGCCAGTTTTGCGCTGTATCCTTGGTTTGCTAGAGAGATACGAGGGGGTAAATTAAAAATAGATAATGTTGATATTGATCAACTGCTAGATGGTGAAGACCCTGATGATGCATCGAGCCATGTAGAGAGAGTTCATTAGGATTATTTATGAGATATAAGAAACTAATATACATTGCATTATTTTTTTTATTATCCCAATCAGTTTTCAGTCAGGATTTGGCAAGTTTACTGCCTGTAGCTCCTTTTATGAAGGTTGCAGAAGTCACTGGGGGTAATGATCTTATAAAAGGTCTGAGTATGAAAAGTGTTGTATTTTCTGCGAAAAGTAAATCTAACAAAGATATTTTGTCTTATTATGATCGACTATGGAAGGGGGAAATTAAATCAGTTGAAGGTTCGGATTGGTTTTATCATACAAATTTTAATGGGCAATATTTGACGGTTGTTCAAGTTAGAAAGGTCGCATCATCTTCCTTTGGTGTGACAGGAATTATTAGTATTAGTGAGCCTGGGAAGAATAAAGAGCAATCAGATGAGCCTTATGTCGAAAATTTTTATCCATTTCCATCGGGTGCTAAAATCATGTCTGATTTGTCAGCAATGGACAGAGGAGAAGTGAGCCGAACAACCGTATTTGATGTTCCTGGAGGCGTGTATCAAAATTTACAGTTCTATCGATCTCATTTTGAAAGGAAGGGCTGGGAAGAGGCGTATAAAGATATGGCTCAAGAAATGGTAGGTATTTATAGTGCTGCGTCATTGGTTATGCAAAAGAGCGACGACGAGTTGATTATTTCTTTTGTTCCTGGTAATTCTGGGCGAACAACGGTGGTAAGTGTTTATGTTGATAAATAAAAAGCAAATGAATTGCGCTAAAAAACAGAGTGGCGCATCAATGCTTGAATATATACTTGGACTTTCAATTTTAGTGATTGCGCTATTTGTAGTTCCTGTTTCATCAAACTGTACTCCTGATATGGGAAGGAAGTGTGGCAAAGGTTTAAGTGCCATCGAGCTTTTGGAGCAAGCCCTTAAGAAAGAATATGCCGCATATTCAAAATCTATCGCTAGCCCTAGATAGGTTGTATCGGTTATCATAACCAAATCTTATTTCTAAATTGTTGTTAATCCTATGAAGAAGAAAAAAATAAATATCTGGTTGATGTTGGCTATTGCTTTGTTACTAGGAGGGGCTACATTTTACTTAACACAAACCTATCTGGAGAACAAAGAAAAAGAGATACAAAATGCTTATAAACCTGATGTAGCTAAAACAACCAAGGTTATTGTTGCTGTAGGTAATATTAATAAAGGAGATATATTAAAGGGCTCAATGGTTGCACCGGTTGAATACCCCTCTGAATTTGTTTCTGATGGCGCTGTGTCACCGGCTAATGCCGCTAGGTACTTTGGGCAAATCATGAATGTACCAATGAAACGAGGGCAAATTGTTTATAACTCTTATGTAGGTGGTAATGCTGTTGATCGTTTCTCTGATTTATTAAAGGATGGAGGAACGGCTGTCACACTGGAAGTTGATGCGAAAAAAAGTAACTCCCATATGCTCATCCCTGGTGACTTTGTGGATATATTAGTACTTACTGAAAAATCTAAAGTTGAGCCGAGTACCCTTTTTGATCTAAGTAAAGCAAAAAAACAAGCTGATAATAAAATGCTTGTCCCTTTGTTATCAAAAATAAAGGTGTTGTCTGTTGACAGGAATCCACTGGTTGCTAAAGACGAGGAGTATAGAATACCTATTGATAGAGATGGGCAGATTCCGACCTATAGTTACATTACGGTTGGTGTGCCGATTAATGATGCCACCAAATTGGCATTAGCTCAGGACTTGGGAGAAATTGTTTTCTTTTTAAGAAACTCTCAGGATCCAATGAGGGTTAAGGTTAAAACCTTAGATGGCCTTTTCGCAACATATGATGATCCAAATAAAAAGAAGAATACTTATGAATATTACTCTCCTGCTGTGAGGGGGGAGGTGTCTATAGTTTCAAAAAGTCAAAAGGGATACATGCAAGGTCGCTCTGGCGGTGTTGTTATTAATTCGCCGGCATTAACCCTTGAAAACAAGTATCCATATTTAGAGGAAAATAAAAAGACTGAATTAGATAGTGACGACTCAAAAGGGAATTAAAATAAACTCAGTATTGTTTGAGACCAACGACTGTAGTGACAATAAAAGGAAATCCAGTGATTTACAGATATTTTATTAAGTGTATATTTTTATCAGTATTAGTAGCTTTTTGTGGCTCATCCTGGGCTGAACGCTCTATGAATCTTTATGTTGGTCAGGTTCGTCCTGTTAATGTAGGAAAAGTTGCGCGGGTGGCGGTTGGTAAAGATAGTATATTACAAACCATAGTTCTTGATGATGGGAAAATTTTGTTTATACCTACTGCTGCAGGAGAAACAGAAGTCAAGATTTGGCTAAAAAATGGAAAGCCGGTTTTTTACAACTTCAAAATCCTTGAGGCAAATATAGCAGGCCGTCGGGTTATTGCTCAATCCTTGCTGAGGGCGTTTCCGCGCTTAAGTGTAAAATCGGTTGATAAATATATTATTGTTGAGGGGAAAATTTCCCCAGTAGATCAAAAAATATATCAATCTGTTATATCTAAAATTAATAATGTGATTTCCCTGGTGAACCCAAATAAGTTTAATGAATTTGAAACACAAAAACTGATGAGAGCTTTTGGTGTTTCTTCTATCCAAATCAGAAAAGCCGGAAAAAGGCTGGTTTTACGCGGGGAAATTGACAAACGTGATCTTAAAACATTTGAGGGTATTGTCAGTAAGATTCCTAATCTTACCTCCTTGGTAAAACCAAAACTGTTTATTAAAGAGCGTATGGTCAGGCTTAAGGTTCATGTAGCTGAAATTGATTCAAACTACGGTAGGCAACTCGGTATCAAATGGCAGGAAAATGCAGCAGGGCCAATATTTACGGTGGCAACCCCTATTATTAGTAATGACCGTTTTGGCGTTGTTCCACAACCATCAGAAGTAAATGGTGTGGATTTTGTTAATATTCTTTCTGATGCTCCCAATAGCCCTGTAATGGATCTTAGATTTGCTACTAATATTCTTTCCAAGTTGAATTTTCTTGAAACAAATGGTAGGGCCAGGACACTCTCTCGTCCGGAGTTGTTGGCTAGAAGTGGTGAAAAAGCCGAGTTTAAGGTAGGGGGTAGTCTGCCAATTGTTTTTACAACGAGCGATGGGCCGCGGGTGATTATGCAACCATATGGTGTTATTGTAAAAATGAAGCCATTGGTAAATCGCAATAATGAAATTATTCTGGAGTTGGAAGCTGAAGTAAGTAAAGTAGATAGAACGGTTACTGTGTTAGGGGTTCCGGGCTTAAAGGAAACCAGAGCAAAAACTACAATAAATGCTTATCAGGGACGTACAATTGCTATAGCAGGCTTGCTGGATGTGGCCGGAGGAGATGATACTGCCA